>JBCEWB010084341.1:0-12712 GCA_039654565.1 Peronia peronii
TTGGGCAGAGGGAAAAGGGGGCGTTGAGTGGGGGGGGGGGGGGGTTAGTTCCTTGTTTCGTTTGTGAATCTGATGGAAGTGTTTGTTTCTTCACTTTGAACATGACGACTCCATCAGTCAGAGATGATAGTTGGTTGTCCTTTGATGAAGTGCGGCAGTTGTTCTGGTCTTTGTTGCTGTTGCAGTGGTTTAATTTGCTGTTTGCTGTTTCCAAGTTGTTAGTTGTTTTCTCGCTTCGCTTTTGAAAACCATCACCGTCATTCCACTTGTTGAACTGTAAGAACCTTTTGTGCTTGTGGTTGCCAGTCAAATTACTTCGTTTGCCAGGTACAAGAGGTATCACAATATCAGCATTGGGAAGAGGGAACAACTCACTTTTTTTCTTCTTATTTGAAACGTGAGTTACAGAAAATTCTGAAACAAAACTCAGCATGTGATGAGAATATTTATTTCTCAATATCATATATTTTCCCATAGTTTTATTTAGACCTTTATGTTTCAAACAGCAGGAGCTAAAATGATTTTTTTTTTTTTTTTGCTTCTTTACAATGCTTGTGGTTGCAGTATTTAAGGAAATAACTTAACTGGCTGAAAAATAATGGTTCATTGTGAAGTTGTTATTTTTATTGTTTGTTATTGCTGTTGTTGTTGGTTTGATTGTTCGGTGTCAACATAGTTATTGTTGTTTTTATTTTGATTGTCTCTCTTGTTGCTGATATTTGTTTGCTGTTGTCATTATTATTGTTGTTATTATAAACTCGGCACGATCCTTGACTATGCATCCACACCATGTTTTAGTCAACTGAAATATTCTGAGAGAAGTGGGCGTTTGTTGCATGTAAGAACTAATGGTCAGTGTTAAAGTCATTCATTCCTGCCACCAGCTGACCATTTATCAAGCTGGGACAATATTTCCTGAATCTGCCTTGTTTTCTAATGCTTTCGTGACAATTTTGTCCCCGTGTAAGTGTGAATGTGTCTTACATAATAATATCAACACGATGTTCAATATCTTTTCAGGCAAGTGAAAAAACGTTCTTACTGTGTTGGAAATAGCACAGTCTCTTAGGCAGTTCATTCATTGTTATAATGATGTGCTGAGTAGGTATCTAAATGAATTTCTTTACATTGATTTGTAAGTAGATAGTAATAAATGTGGCTTAATCTATTGTGGAATCCAGTTTTGACGATGTTTCAAATCGCTAAACCACGGCTGTGGCTTAGCGCTATGTGTCGGCGTGAATGCACTTGTAATCCGTGATCTCTCCACAATTTTTGTCCTCGGCTAAGCCACGATAATGACTGAGAGATCAGTTCGAGTGACTCGTTGATGCTTGTTGATTGTTTAGAATTTGGTGTATCTTTGTTTCCTAATTGCAAGAACTACAGATGATGAGCATTGAACACACGGTCACGTTAACAGTGATTAGGTGTCTTTATAACTAACTGGTGCAGACGCAATTTGAACAATTTTGTCTTCCTGGCCGCTTTCTCTCTTTCCTTTTCTCAGTTCAGCACAAGGAGCTTATACTATTATACTGGAGAGCGGACTGATGACATCACGCGTGCCGAATGTGGAGCCATGCCCGTGGAGGCAAGAAACCTAGTTAACGTTAACATTTTACGCCGTTGTTGTTATGTTACCACGTGTAAATTATTTCAAAACTAAACGAACCTCACACTGCCAATATCTTATAATAGCAAGTCTATTGTAATTTGTTCTTGCTGCAGCTCTTGGTAACAAAAAAAAATAAATCATGAATCCGTTTTAAAAGTATTGACTGCACTCCGTGCATGAATTTAGCAATACTAAGGCTAACCCCATGGTCAAGGTGCCCAATGCCAGCATGCTACACACATGATGTTTTGTTAAGGTGACGTCATGAGTCGGCACTCCAGTATAGCAGTATAAACTCCTTGGTTCAGCAGCAGTTTCCGAATCGTATTCATTTATAAATTAATGCCAACTCGCCGTTCTCCGCTGTCTCTCTCTTACTTATAGAATTAGCATATTATTTAAAGTTTCATTATAATAATAGTATAAAATCCTACTCTTTTTACTCTTTCTTTTCTCTGTCATTTTCTTTATTCTGCATTAGTCACTATGTCGGTCACTATATAACAAAATTTAATTGGAAAACTATCATTAATAGATTCCAGTTCACGACTGACATGACAACAAAATCATTTATATTGAATATGGCAGTATATCAAAACGATTCTTCTTTACCTATATCGTTAAAGATAAGCACTGCATTACCCTCGGAATGAATGATGCTCGCGAAGGACATGATAAAAAAATTTGGGTTGTTCTATTTTCGTTTTTAAAAAAAACAACAAACAAACACAGATGGGTGGCACGGGGACCCTAGCACACAGCTACCCTCCACTCTCGTAGGCCAATGTGCAGTCTGAATATGTGGTTGCGAGGGCACTTTTCCCATGACATGGCCGACCCCCAGCTAGCGCCCCTCAGGATCTAAGGAAACAGGTTCTAATCCGTATGTTTGATCCGGCCTGTCTCCGACTAAACTCCACCCCGATTCCTTAATCCCTCAGCAGACCGTGTATGGAGAGGAAACCCACCAGACCCCAGGCTGCTATCGGTTTCTCCATCTGACAATTCCTGAACTAAATGGTTCAGCTCACTATTTTGGTATCGAGTCAATGTCTGATAATCGTTCTATTTCCTCTACATTTCAAACACATTTGTCGTATTCGAATAGTTTAAAAACCTCCTTAAATAGCCCTCGGATAAAAAACAACAACAACAACAACAACAAGGTGAACATGTTTCAGTCTGCTATTTCACAGACGTCATCAAGTTGAACGTGTTAGTCAAACTGTGTGTGTAGTAGGAAAGATTGCACGAGAAAAGTCTAAGTTTCGGGATTTTTAAAAAAAAATCGAATTAACTGTTGATTATTTGAACTCTGTACGACCTGTGTGGCAGAGCATTAACTTTGGCAAAGACTTTTAGAAAACAGCAGAGCTGAAAAATCACCGGTGAGGAACTCAATCAGGGAAACATTGTCTGGCTGTGTTATTAGAACGGATATTGACAATATCTAATAGTCACAGGGAATTTTAACTGGATAAACGTAGCGCTTCGGAAGACAGCAGACCTAGGAAGACTTTTAACATGCAGCATTTTGTGGCTAGAATATATACTAGCACAGAAAGTGCAGACTCTCTGATAGTGGCGAGGAAGTAAATGGAAAAAAAAAGAATCTTCATGGAAGACAAGTCATGGACCTGAAGATTTGTAACAAGCAACATTCTGTGATTGGATTACACTATTAGGAAAGAGCACATTGACGGATAAAGGCGGCGAATTAATTTGAAAAAAAGATGAAAAAAACTCCTTGGAAGACAGAGGACCAGAATGCCAAATCGATCTGTTTTGCGTTCAAATATGGACAATGCAGCGTAATGGATACATAACAGCAGCAGGAAAGCTCATGTGGTAAGTGTGCGAACAATTAACTTTGACCCCATATGATAGAACGTATCATTGATGAGGTCGGTCACTGTATCTTTCTTTCCTTTAATTCCTTCCTTCCATCTTTTCTTCTTTCCTTCCTATTACGCTGCTGTGACTCTATTACTGTATTTACGCTTCACTGGAACCTTAACATCACGATTTCTCACTAAAACCTTTTTGGCCCCAGCTTTGAATCACAGATTTCCTAAAATATCATCTGCGTGTCTCATCAGTTGGGTATTGACTATTTCGTGAACTTGTAATCATCGGTTTCAGTTCCTTTGATGAGCTGTCGACTTCACGGTTGCTGAAGCTTTTTTTCTCTCCTGTTACACTTCTATTCTTGCTCTCTGCAGCGCTTAAAGGTTGACCCACTCACTGGTGCTTCAAAATGGCCCATATTTGCGATGACTGTGATATCAGCCATGTCTGGTATTACAACAGCTGGTTTATCACAGGAAGAAGGTCGTCTGGCTCGATGACCTCCATCACAGCTGTTGGTCCGTGGTCCGTAGGTGTCTCCCCAAAATTATTGATGACGTCTAGCGGTGTAGTATGCAGGAATGTGTTTAGTTTAGTCTTGAAGTCTGGGCTGTGCTGCTGCTTCAGAAAGGAGCTCCTAGGAATCGTGGTTGGTGCATGATGCGGTGACCTAGTTGGGGAACAACAGTGATGATTTCAAAAGAATTAAGTCTTCTCCATGTGATTTGTAGGATTTCCAAAGAGCAACAGATAGTTCTCCAGTGCATCGAGCCATACATCTATGCCTGTGATTGATATGCCCATTCACATTTAATACTTTTTGTAGATGTTTACTTCTTTTTCTTCCGATTGTTTCGTCAAGGCAACTGACAGCTGTACTAAATACGGTCTCTGTTAAGGGTAAGATGTTCCATTTTAAGGTCTAACATAATTTTCTCTTTGAGGGCGGTATGAAAAAATCTTAAATGCTTCATTCCTGAAAGCAAATCAAAATCCCTTTAGTTTTTCAGTATAGGATTTTAGTCGTGAAAGCACAGGCACAATTCACTGCCTGGATTTTGAGTTTTCCTGGCTTGTATAATCAGACACAATCTGAGCTATGTCAGGAAATAATAGAAAAACATAGTAATTACATTTCAGGAACGAAGCAAGCACTCGTAGCAGGTTTGATGATGAACTGTCCTGAGGAAATTGTCAATTGGAGCAACGCATTGAATACACTGACACCTTGAGATCGCTGTGGGTTGGCGCTCTGTGTGCCTTGACATATGAAACTGACCCAAGATACTCTCCCACATGGTCAGCTTACCTATAGGTTAGCGCTCCGCAACATACATTGGGCTAGGGTAGACTGAGAAGTTAAGATTTTTGTCTCTGCCCAGTTTGCTGCTTTGAAATTACAAATGTGAAAATATTTTACCGAGCACAAAAAACATAGGCTGAAGAGCAGAATAAAGCAAAAAAGAAAAAGAAAACAAAACGATTTTCATAAATTTGTAACACCGAGCCAAAATTATCATATTATATTATTTCCAATATTTCCTGTCTCAGCAACTAGGACTGGAATTTCCTGGATACCAAGGGAAGTAATTTTGTATGCACATTTATAAAAGGGGGAGCGACTTTGTGCAATCCTTTTGGGGACAAATAATGTTTGTCTTATCTTATCTTATGTTATCTCATCTCATCTCATCTTATCTTACTGTTATCATACTTTGAAAATGATTATTTCACACTACTGTTTGGCATGAAGTATGTCGGATTACGCTTGCGTGCTGCCCTTATATTGGCATCGTTGTTACTGTTATCCATGTCACTTATCCATGGCATGGCTGCTTTAGTATTATAATACTTGCAAAAATAAACATTTCCCACCATGCGACATTCGTGATTGTACGCTTTTGTTAAACCCGTTTATCTATTAACCATGTAGGAAATGATTAAAAGGCAAAGTCACAGTGAAATACTGAAATTTGCAAGGAAGATCTGGGGGAAAGAAAAAGTATTTACAGAAAGACGTCGACCTAATAAACTGTAAACCAAATACTTGACACAACTTTCCTTCGTCAGACTCTTTTACCGATTGCAAATACAAACTACATGATAGCCCGTTGGCAGGAGGTGGGTGTCTGAGACTTCTACGGCGCGGTGAAATAAGCTAACTGAGGCCTGGGTAGATTTCAGGAGCTCCTCTTTATGTAATGCAATGCCAGAATTTCATGTCCCTATTATTTTACTTTATTGTTATTATTATTATTATTATTTGATTTACATTGTGCTCTCCTCTAGGCTGAAATATTGAAATCTACGCACGGCTTGAGTCATCGCCCTTAGGTAAAAGATATGAGTCCCAAACTTTACGGTTTCCCTCAGAGTTCAGAAGAATGTCCATTTCGTAATTCATAGGACTTGTATAGTCGATCAACTGCTTCTCTTCTGTCACACTGAGATACCGCCTCAGTCCTGTGCTACATACTAGACAGCAGATATCCACTGTGCAAACTCAGCAGCTTTGTTGTGGACATATTTGGTAACTTGCATGATTTTTAAGCTAAATATAATTTTACTGGTGATGGATAGAGGGGGGGGGGGGAGGGAGAGACCGAGGAAGGGACGAACAGATGGACTAAAGAAACGAACAAGTGAATGAACAAATGAATAGACCCCACACCCTCCCCTCCTCCTGAACACACACAACACAACTGTTTCATGTCTCACCCTTCCGCCCCTGTCTTTGTCGCCTTTTCCCCGCATTTTCAGGCTTGATTTTTCAGTCTGGCTTGGAGCACTGAAATTGCATTATGTATGAATTTTTCATCGAAGCTGTCAGTCCTTCACACTGGGTCCTGCAGCCCTGCATGAATATTGCATGACTTCGCGACCAGGCGTCGTAATTGAGTTAAAGACTTGACCTGTTCTAAAGGGATGGGGCGGTGGGGATAAGGGAGGGGGGGGGAGTGTAGAGAAGTGAATCCACGTATTTCGACAGAGCGCCTTTCCTGTAAAAACAATAGGTTAAGGTTTAAAACACAACATTGCCAAGGTCAAATTTGAAAAGTTCTGAATTCAATGCATTTGTCAGGCATTTGGACCATAATATTATTGGCAAGGAACTTTCTAAAGCTCACCTCTCACGGGAAAAAAGTCTTTTTCACTCGTTTTCTCACAACCATTGAAAATGATCTGAGCAGTAATTATTGTGTGGTTCCATGACAACTATTGATTTCCAGGAAACCCGGGTTAAGTTTTAAGATCTGCATCTACAGGTGCAGACATACCAAAAATTAGCTGAGAGAAGGGAATCTCGAAGCCAAGATAACTCAAAAGTGGGCAAGAAGGACAAAAATCAAAGCAGTATCTCTCACATCATGTTCAAATGCCATGTTTCTGTAGAAGGACGTACCTGTCACATATTGCCCCTTACAGCCATAAGAGAAAATGTTTCTTCGGGCCTCAAGGATACACCATTCACGGTCATCTGTGACGAAAAGAATCCATCCACCCCTTCACTCACCCATCCATCCATCCATCCATCCATCCATCCATCCATCCATCCATCCATCCATCCATCCATCCAGTTCTGGGATCTCTTTTTTATCAATGATGAACAAAATCCTGTTTTCATAGCATGAAGTGGTGCAAGAAATTTTGTTCCATTCTTGTGGAAAGTTATATTTGAGTGATCATAATCATCATTATTCCCATGACAAACGTCGATGACATGCCAGGCAAGAGGCAGCAGTCATAGAGAGAAAGATTCCAGCGGGGGGCTCTTGTGGGGGGGGGGGGAGGGGCTCTCTATTGTTCTCCGTCTTCTGCAGCAGGGTAATGACGATCTGACCGACACATGCTTTGGCTTAACAGGTAGGGAAATGATTAATTAAACTGTGGTGAAAAGGGCGATTTGTAGGTTAATGAAGGAGAAGGTAAAGCACTTCGACAAAACGTCTTTTTTCATCAAATTCACTTATTGTTTCCACGCACTCAAATTTAATTTTCCACAAAATTAAAAGACAAGCTGTTCCACCATTCCATTCTTTAAACAAATGCATTTGTGTTAGAAGAAAATATTAGAGAGGCAGCGTAGGTAACAAGACGTTCAACTGTGTATAAGAAACGAATGGTAGTTTACGTCGAAATGGTAAAATGAGATAAATGTTTTGGAACTGAATTCTACTGGACACTAAGGGAAGTAATTTTGTATGCACATTATAAAAGGGTGAGCGAATCTTTGTGCAAGATTGGCTTCTTGACACCCTATGCTTGTGACGTGTGAAATATGCACTCTTTAGGACTAAGGTCTTTGATTCCAGAATTACTCAGCAATTGCTCAAGTCGGGAAGAGAGTTCAGGAGGAGAATGTGAAAGAAAAAGACAAAAATTAAATGTCGATTTGGTTGAGACTGAAGTTTTCAAGAATAGAGCGATTTGCCAGAGTACGAGAAAGACGATGAAGAACCGAGAAAAGGCTGATATTAAGCAAGCGGGAGGGTAGGGAAGGGGGGCGCAAGGGAGAGATCATTAACTGACCACTCGTACTCAGATCTGGCCCAGGGTTCCCTTTGTTACAGAGAACAATATTACAAGGTCTTAAGATCAAGTACGTGCCCACAAGAGGTCGGCATGAACTTCTTCTCTCTTTCTGTCCTTCGTGTCTTTTTTTTTTTTTTTCCCGCAGTGTTCGCAGTGCTCGGGACTTTCTGTTTCTTTGTCACCACTCATGAGTCCCTTAGCTTATGATAACGGTTTTACTTTTTTTTTTTTTCCACCCAAGCGTCTTTGGATTCTTTCTTCTTCTTCGCCTTCTTAGTTTTCTTCCCTTTCCATATTTTCCTTCTTTAATGCCCCTCCTTTTCTTTTTCTCCCTTTACAAAGATTTTCGCCATAAGAGTATGACAGCCATTCATGAATGATTATTTTCAGCATTTTGTTTGGCCACTTCAATACGACATTATTTGATTTCAGCTGAATTGAAAAGGTGAAATCCTAGCTCTTTCTTGCACTGTAAACACGATATCTCCAATCTTCATTGAGAATGTAGCAACCTTTGTTCCCCTTACGACTCTCACCATCTCGACTGTTCATAACAATAACCCTGTGCAACTTTAATAACCTTCTTCGTACTCATCCTCCGCTTCATTTTTCACAATTTCTCTTCCGTCTTCATCTTGTCGAGATGAAGGTAAACTTATATAATATCAGTATGTGGAGATTCTATCGTGAAAGAGGACAATTTTTCAAATATTGTACACTTCATGACTCCACCCCAATTTAGCAATAAAATTGGAGGAATGGTCGCTGATAGAAGAGTTCCACGGTTTTCTCTATTCCTGTAGGGGGGGGGGGGGGGGGGGGGGGGGGGGGGGGGGGGGGGGAGTTGGTGGGGAAAGAAGGGAAAGTCTCTTTTTTTTCCTTGGCTCCCCCCCCCCCCCCCCCCCCCCTTTCCCTCCCGTCCCAAATCTACTTCAGGCATACTCAAACAGATGTGGAAAACATTCAAGCTATGCCATCTTACCATCGATGTGGTTAGCGCATCAAATCAAAATTGGACTTTATAGGCCAAAATTTTCTCTCTACATACAGAAAAAAAACTTCCTCATTCGCCACAATTTTTTCCCGAAGTATTTCCTCACATGCAAAATAGCAAATGCCAAAGCAATTTGAGACACTCGGTTCAGAACTGTTCAGACTTTTTTTTAGTTCCTTTTACGACCGTTGACTGGTCCTTAAGGTTGACACGTCCTTTGCAAGGTGCATGACCCTGTAAATACCTGTTTTTTTTTTTGTTTTTTTTTGTTTTTTCAATATTGACATTAATTTTCGTCCCATCCATAATGAATTAGCATAGGGGCAAACAAATTACAAAGTACATGCGTAATGTCGTGGGGTTCAAAAGGATGGTATTTCACTACATCACGAAGCTTTAATTTGTCTTTGGTAAGGGGAGCTACTGGCATTGACAGCCGAAGGGTAGTAGTAAACAAAGCCGCCTTTGAAGTTGTTAAGAGCTTTCCTTTTCTTCAAAGCGCCAGTACGGGGTCACGCACTGTCACTGAGATAGCATTTATCATTATGCAGTTTGTTCCTAATGACCCGTCTCTACATTTCCCACCCTATTTCTTTCCCCATCTTTTCATCTAATTATCATTATTATTGTATTCATATTCTTGCAGTGTTTGCCAATCCCTTTGCTTTCCCTGGCCATGAAGATATGATTAATGAAATATTGCCATTCTTGTTCTTTCACTTCACCATCTTTTGCCTTCTTTGTTCCCTCTTTCCTTTCCAGTCAATACCTTTGGTCTTTCCTCCTTTCTCAATTTGCCTCCACTAATGAAGGTGTCCACAAAGAGACATTATCGTACAGGATGAAATTTGTGGACGCTGCTCAGGAATGGAAGACCCAGGGTTCTATATTAAATGAGAAAGACTGTTTCAAATGGGAGTGCAACCCAGGCCGTGAGTCTCCCCTTATGTATTCTCGATGGCGCAACTCTGTATGACCATAGCTACACACAGATCATCACTTACAACTACTTTTTTGTTATTGTTATTTTTGTCACACACAATCACATCAACATCTGTACCACCATTGTGAGCATTGGTTACAATCTGCTGTTCCACATGTACTCCACTATAATTTACTGAAGTATGTCTCTTTTATAAGCATGTCAGTACATTTTGGCCTACTCTGAAGATAAGAAAAACTGTAAACGACAAAACAAAAACAGGTCAAAAACGAAATATTAAATCAATATTGACCGTTTACCATCCATTTTAATTGTAACTATATATGACTTTTAGTTTTATACGTTGTTCTCCTGGCTTAATGCAAAGTGAAAATTTTTCGATAAATTCAGATTGAACTTGCTTGTCAATACTCTGATACCCATAAAATGAAGGGATAAAGATCTGTTGTGATGGAATTACGGCTCCAAAATTGGAGACGAGACATAATTCGTCAAATTCAGGAATACATGGTTTGATCAAAGGGGGGAAAATTCATTACTGGATCTGTTGAAATGACATCGATGAAGGACAGAACCAGAGAAAGAGAAGTTCTGTGCCTCATTCATCTTGTTCTTCTTTTTTTTTTTTTTCGTGTATGTTCCGGATATTACTCCATGCCTGGCGATCTTCAGGCAGACGGAATAATTTGGCGCGGGCGAAAATTTGGAATGATAAAATTCTGGCGCGGGATTATAAATGTATCATGATTTTTTTAATGTCCCTTGAGTTGTGTTGGTATGGATACCCCGGGAAGGGGAGAGGGGGTGGGTGGGGTGGCCCGGGGGGGAGGGGGAGAAAGGGGAGCGGGGGGAAATGGGATGGCTCATGCCCCGCCGACAGGCGCCAACAAATCGGTGGTAAATCATATTTGCTTCAGACGTGAAATCGGACGTTCATCTTTTTTATGAAGACACAAGCAAGTCACATAGCTGGTAATGATATTATTTTATTAGTTCTGTAATGTATGTGCTTTAAAATATACTGGAAATATTCCATAGTGATCATCAAAGAAATTTTAATTGTTATCAGAATCATAAAAAGATGCTCGTGTTTTTGTTTTTGTTTTTAAAGGAGAAATTCTGATTTTCATCTTGAAGAATAAACTGTCATAAATGAATCTGAGCTCACTGTTCGGTCCATATCCAGGATAAAGTATGCCAAGCCTCTAGGGATAGAAATGAACGCATTCCATCCAACCCAGTCCAGGACATCACGATAATCAGTAGTTGGTTCAATAAATGGACTATGGCAGAATGTCTGCGTCTTGTCTGCAAGGACGTTGGCCATTGTCTGATGTAAGAGAACAACAAGAAGCAATCAGTGTCATCCTCACAGAACACACCAGTCTTTTTCACAATATGTTCCAAATTTTACCCTTGCTTTTGGCGTGAATTGATGAAAATCAAAAACACACATCCATGACCATCTCTTTTTGTGAAGCATTCACAAGCGAAATCCCTAAAGACAATGGAAGCGGTCGTACCCCACTTTCTGGGTTTGATGGGGTTGTTCTAGTGCATCTCTGTTGGTTCATGAAGTATAAAAAAAATACAGCAGATTCGCCGAAAATAGCAGATAAATAAAGTGTCCTTTGTTTAAGAGTTAACAATCGATCTCGTTACAGACAGTAGAAGTTGCGACATGTTTGAACTTAGGGTAGAATTGGATGACGGGTGTTTATTAAAAAAGAGATAGTTCAATGATGTGAAACCAGACATGTGCTGCCATCATCGGTGATTGTGATTTTAAAAAAGCAGCACCGCGGAAGCGACAACTGTCGTTAAAGATTATTTTATTCAGACAAAGAAGTCCGGTATAAAAATAGTTGTTACTCAGAGAATTCAACAATTAATTCAAATAGGAGGGACGATCTGTACCAACAGAATGTCTGTATGCTTTGTCCAATAATTCATATAAATTTGAATAGTTTTGCATGAGGGAACTCGTGTTATGTCGTGTTCAAATCTGAAATATTATTTTTCAAAACAACACAGGCTTCATCACACTTATCTTGATTCCAATAAATATATTGAGGTTTTATTTAGTTTAAATTATGTTCGATAGATTGCTGGAGTCGTTAATAACACGATTAGTATAGAAGGCATTTATATAGCACTCAGTGGCACACAGTACTGGCTCTAACTGATAATCTTTTACTACCACGCCCGATTCAATGGAGACTCTCACTTATACTATAATTGGGCACCCATTTCACCTTGGGTCAAGTCAGGAAATGTGTATAATTGTCTTTCTCGAATACAAGATGACGGATCTGGTGAGAATTGGAACCCAGGAACTTCTGAATCTTATTCGACGGCCTAACTATTAGGTCACCGATTCCACAATAGAAGAGATGGACGATGTTCTGTCTTTGTCAAAGCATTATCAGAATCTTCTTTCATCCACACTCTCATGTTCTAGTCAGGCCCAGTTGGGCCAGAGAGAAGGTTTGCAAACATAGCATGAGACATGGAGTCGTGACCACGCATAGGTCGGTGAGCGCGTCCCTCCGATGGTTACTCACTTTCTATGTGGGGAAGATAAACAGGGCTGTACATGATCTATCAAGCTATTACTCTAATGGTAGTAACTCTCAATAGCGCAGTCTTGCAAAATGATACACTACCATCCCATACAAGACTTCTAATTCTGATTGCGTCGATTCTATCTATCTATCTATCTATCTATCTATCTATCTATCTATCTATCTATCTATCTATCTATCTATCTATCTAT
>JBCEWB010084352.1:2309-12711 GCA_039654565.1 Peronia peronii
CACGACTTAGATCTGGGAAACTTCTGATCAGCATGACTTAGATCTGGGAAACTTTTGATCAGCATGACTTGAATTTGGGAAACTTCTGATCAGCATGTCTTAGAATAGGGAAACTTCTGATCAGACTTGGAAAATTTTTTATCAGCATGTCTTACTGTGACTAAAGGGGAATTGTTCTAAATTTAGCAGCGACCACATGATGACAGTAGCAACCCCCCCCCCCCCCATCCCCTTCTCCCACTCCATTTGTTCAACACTATGAGCTATCATATGATGGGAATCAACTGGTTTCTTTGTTTACAATGCACTGTGGGTCACTACTGCACTGCTAATTATTGCAACAATAATAAAGAGTGCAAAGAGGGAAAGATTGAATAATTTATTTTCTCTGCATTTTCATTGAAAAGATCTGACAGTTTGGGCAGTTTTTTACAATTTGGTTTCTGCTTTCATATAGCCCAAGCTTCCTGCCACATGAAGACTGAAAACAGCTAAGAGTCACATCAAGTATGTCCTATTATTGTGAACAAAAAATTTATATTACAGTGCCAAACTTTACAATTATATCTTTAATGGGCATATAAGCATTTTTTTTTTTAGCCATGAAATAGTGTTGTAGGAATGTGGAAACTACTATACTAGCCTCTGACTTCATTACTATAGGTATGATTTATGATTTAAATTCAGTAAAACTGTGTGCGATCATTTGTAAATGTTTGGGATAACCAAATCAGAGTTGAGAATTCACACACATTTCACCACTACTTTACTTGTATAATAATGTTAACCACAGAGTGCCCCCCACGGGGGCCTGGGGTATATAGGCAGATTCTCTGCTCCCACCTGCAGGCAGTGAAAGCCTGCTGTCAGTGGGATGTCTCCCATGGAATGCCATTCTCAACATTCCAGGGATAACATCTCTTCTCTCTCTCTCCTTGCTCCTGTCTTCTGTCCCGCTCTCTTTCCTACTTGATCAGGCTTTTTGACATGTAAACGTATCTTACTGTGTTTGGCACAATATAGCCATGATCGTGCTGATGTGCCGTTAAACCCTAACACCAAAAAACAAACACTAACAACAGAGTAGATTGTTATTGTCAAAAAATAAAGTCCTTTATGGATTTGTTCTTGACCTTGTGCCACTGAGTTATGAAAATCAATTCAAATTCAAAGTAATTTGGTTAACAATAATGTCACGGATGCCTGATGCTTGATCACATCCGAGGGAGAAACAAAGAGAGAGAGAGAGAGAGAAAGAGAAGGGGGGGGAGTGGGTGCTACTTATGGCCAGAATATTTAGAACAACCGCTCCTGCGGTCTACATACGTCTTTCACTCTCCTGGTGGAGGTTATCTCGAGCAACCACTCTGCATCAAAATTTCAAAATTTAATCTTTCACCCAATTTATTCCAGGTGATATTTTAACCAAACCTCTTACTGTTTAAATCCAAATTTCCAGTGTTTCTCCAACCCAAAAAAAAAAAAAAAAAAAAAAAGAAAAGAAAATGCTGATATCAAACAAACACTGAAGACTTGACTTTTTTTTTTTTCATTTCTGAAATCTATTGTAAGGCTAAATATTACATCATTATAAGCATGAAACAACACCATGCACACACAAAAACAAAAAAAAAGACAGAGTGAGAAAGCACCAGAGAGAGATCTCACCTCCCACCATCATGTCTGAGCGGGCTGCGTGACCTAAATCTTTGCCCTGATCTGTCTCTGTGACTGCCTAATCGTCTGTCTCTGGTATATGCTGGAGAATGTGATCTAAGGCAGGAAGGACAGACAAGACAAAAAAACAGCTGTTAAGATGCCAGTACCATTTTTGATACATTGCAACTAAAGATATAATGGCACTATATCTTGGAGAGCAAAATCAGTTTAACACATGTAATGAAATCTGACACCAAAGCTTGTTGGGGGGGGGAGGGGGGGGGGTCCTAAAGGTCATTTTAAAACCATTGGCAGGAGATGATTTTAACCATTACCTCGAATTTGGCATGGTCAAATTAGAGGAAAATGATCGAAAAAAAATCAAAATCACTCATGGTTGCCATGGCAACAGCCGCCATCTTGGATTTTACTACTCAATATTGCACAACTTTACTACAAATAGGCTTCTACATTTTTCAACCAATTTGCTTGGAAATTTGTGTGCATACTTTTCAGTTCAATATCTAAAAATGACCAGAGGAGATTTCTCATAATTGACTTAGTTTTTTTTTTTTCATAAATTTTTAAAATCAGTATGTAAAAAAAGTCACGGATTTTGCAAAAATTTGACCCTAAAATCTCAAAAATTTAAAATGCTATCAAAAATCCCTTCTAATCGTTTTTTTTAAAAATTATACTCTTCTATATTCATGTCAAGTTTCATGGCAATTGCTCCATAATAAAAAAGTAGATCGCATATTTGTGCTAAAACAGCATTTTGAGAAAAACACTTTTAAATTTGTTTTTGCTAAAAAAACAGCCGTAAACAGATTTTGATCAGACTTTCAACCCCAAAAAATGTTTGTTTCACCTACTGGACCTCTTTCCATGATTTCTATGCCTTCTTTTGCCTTTTCCTGTGCCTCTACTCCCATTTTTTCTCCATTTTCGCTTCCCTACCCCAATCAGCGAAAGAGCTTCCATAGTCATTTTTTTAGCATATTTCACCCTCATTAGGCCATGGGAAGTTTATTTCACAGGCCCAGGTGTACATTTTCACTGATATTTGGTGTGGTCAGCATCACAGATGGTCAGTCAGTGTCCACCCCTGGCACTGGGGTTGCGATATTGGTGAAGGAGATCATAGTCGTCTTCTATACACAATTTGCCTGTTGCGAGCGAAATGGTGATGATCTATCACTGAATCTAGAGCCCCAAATGAGCAAGAGCCTGAATGGCAGAGGGGCCGGTCAACCTTTGCTTGACCACCCTCCCCACACCTTAGAAAGGTCACAGCTTTTTAATACAATTTTTATATTCAGCTGAGACCAAACTTTTAAAGGAAAACAAAAAACCAAAATTGAATATTTTGAGCAAAACCAGATTTCAGGATCCATCCTCCCCTTTAACTCATTCTCTCCGTAAAGCCAAATATACGGCTTGCCAATTTTTGCCTATGAATCTAAAGCCGTATTTTCGGTTTGCAAAACCCATGAACTATTCCAGTCCATTTCTATCCATGTTTTATAGTTATAGCCTCGATCTGACATGAGGATGATGAGTGTCTCCACCGGATGTAAACAAAGACTCTTGTTTCAGTTTCAAAAGTTCACGAAGTGCAGAACAGTTGTTTTGAAGTGATTTGGACCCAGTTTTTTGTCAGGTTTGTTCATCTGAAATCAGATCAGGTCCATGGCCGGCAGGAGAAGTGCCCTAAACAATGTCATGGCTTCAAAGCTGGCATGAAATGGAAGAGAAAGACTTTTCTAATGGTGATATAGATCTAGACCTAGATGTTGAGAGTGAGTGATGGGAAAAGTGGGCGTGGTGACAGGGCAACCAGGACCTAGTAGGTCTATCTAGATCTAGACCTAATGCTGGTAACTTGGAGGGAAGAGGAGACATCAGGACAAATGAAGATAAAGAGGAGTGGACTGTTGTAGAACAGCCAGCTACAAAGAGAACTAGATCTAGATCAAGGATTCTGTTCAACCCACCCATATGGAGGAGCCCGAATTTTTACTTTCAACATGTGAACAGTCAACCTCAAACCAGCGCTCAAATACATTGGATTATAACCTCTCATGTTGCTGTCAACGCATTCACCAATGGATTATCTTTACTTAGATGTACACTTTGGATAACAGAAGCCTTCAAGTGGTCTTCTACTTTGGGTGGGTGAAAATAATTTTGTTGAACTTACTTGAATTTTCATGTTTTACCTGCAGTTTTTCTTCCCCCTAATCCTACTAACATGTTTTCATTGTGATTTGGATTTTTATTTGTATTCTCCATTCAACTATGTTTTATTTGATATATAATATTATGGGGTTGCAATAAAAAATTGAAACACAGTATGTGAAAATATGACGCATGGTTTCGTAATTTTGTGACACAGGTAAAATAATTACATCCACATGCAAAAAAATTCCGCAGGGAATGAGTTAATAAACTAAAACTACCTGCATCAAATTTATTTTCCATTCAATCAAATTTCAATCGGACATACACAGGATGGATAAACTAATAAACTATACCAATAAACCACTTGCCATCTCTAAAAAACTAGCATTCTTGGCAGACAGATTAGTAAAAAAGAATAATGTGTATATTGATCTGAAGATTTAACTATGTTGTCAAACATAAATTATGGTAAGCTAATGTGAAATTAACTCCTAACAAAAATAGTGAAAAAAAAAAGCTTCAGGAAAATAAATGATAAATGAAGAATCACTTCCCATAAAGATCACTGTTGGTTACCTTGACCTATGTCTGTGACGCGGCCATCTCTCTTCAATATCACTGGGTGACCTTGAGCGTGACCTTGACCTTGACTGTGAGGAGAATGAGCACGTAGAGCAAGCAGAACTGCTACGGTAAGAACAGGTGGAACAATGAGACATGCTCGAGTCTGAACGACACGAGCGCCTGGAAGAAGAGCGAGAACGTCTGGAGGTAGATCTTGAGCGTCTGTGAGAGGATGAAGGACATGGGGAGCTGGAGCGTTTGCGGAGTCGAGCTTCCGATCTGACATCATCTGCATCTGTTTGCTCACTTTTCGATGAAGATGGAAGATCATGAAACTGAACAGATGGATGAATGTTTTCTTTTGTGATTTCATCAGCGGTAGAATCCTCTAGGTCCAAAGCTACATCTTTGGTGGTATTAGTAAAACAGCGTCGGTGTGCAGGAACCTTGTCATAGTGACCTTCGTCCATTGGGTCACCAGCAACTAGATATTCCAAATGGTCTGTACTCCCAAGTGATTTCGTTACTGTTGCAAATGCTGTAGTTTTCATGGGCTTTGTTGGTATTGAAAGAGCTGTATAGTAGGAAGGAATTTTATCAAAAAAGTCGCCGCCTGTGTCTTCCCGAATTGGACTAGAACTGAATTCTGCCCGCTGCCGATTTCTGTATGATCGTTTCCGACTGAAGTTTGAATTTTTCTCTAATGAAGAAGGCACTGATTGTGAAGGGCTTTTACTGTTGGTGCTGGTTGATGTCGAGGCAGGGGTCAGACAGACGTCTTCAGGAAATGAATCATTACCCTCTGCATCTATCGGCACTTCCCTTTCTTCTAAAACATTACTTGAGGAAAGCGAATTGCTGGAGCCACCACCACCATGCAGCATGTTTGAGCATGATGACACTGACTGGCTGTCTTCTCTCCAACTATCTGAAGAGCAGCCAACAGTTAACTGGCCTCTTGAATAGGCACTTTCTTCAATGTTAGGACTTATTCTTTGTAACTCTGATATTTCTTTATCAGAACTGATATTTCTTGCTGTTGAAGAAGTGCTAGCATCCACTTGCTCTTTGCCTGAAGTACAATAACTATGGTCTAATGTAGTCTTGATTTCTTCATCCTCTGCGGCCAGACCACCACCCTGAGATCTAGATTGTGCTTTCTGGAAGCTGCTTGCATTCTCCACCTCCTTGGATTCAGGTATGAAAGAAGTCTTAGATCTCCTGCCTGATGTCCGGGAAGTATTCTGTTGTTGAAAGACTGGGTTTAGAACAGAATGTAACAAACTATGTTTGGAGACGGTGATGGTCGGCCGTGGTGAACTGGATGACCCTGTGATGGTCAACAAGCGATTTTCTTTTGTCTGACTGGCAGGGGATGTTGTGCCCACGGGACAAAGCTTGACATCCAATGTTTGGACTGTTCCAGGCCGTGGCTGGAGCTGTGAGCTTTTAAAGATGCGTGTGGTAGGTGACAGGTTTGGGGCCTCTGTCGCACAGAATTTCAATCCAGTGGAAGCAACAACATTGCCTCTGGTGTGCAGGAAAGCACTGAATGATTTATTTCCTTTCTGTGCCTGGGAAGTGGTCATGGTTGGTTGCATACGAAGTAATACAGTGGAGTTGCTGTTGGTGACTGGCCCAGATAAGCACAGACTGATCGACTGAGCAGTTGATTTGTTGGGCAACAGTGACTGCGATCCTGACCGAACTTGGGGAGTCAAAATGGAATGTTGCTGGGTGGGATTTGCATCTGCACGAATTATCACATTTCCCTGGTGTGGAAGCGGTGAGGCTCTTGGCGTGACAACTGTTTATTGGATTAGAAATATTGAAACCATTCGATATGACTGGCACCTTGTTGCACTCATGATAATAGGAACAAAAAGTTTACAAGGTCAAAAATATTGAGAGCATTTACAATAGAATATGAAATGATAATCTCAAACTCCACGCTGCATTCACCTTTCATGGTAACAACAATACTCCCTACAATTCCCTATTCTTGCATTGATTAATCACAAAGTAAATGATATTACAAAATTTGGATGACATTACACTTACAGTGTCGCAACTTTGCATTACTGAGACTGGATGAGTATAATTAACTTTCATTTCATGTTGTTTCTCATATTGACTGCATGTCAGTCTTTACACGAGTCGGAATTACTAAGCATTATTAATTTTATTTTCTCCTCCAACCATGCCCTCACCTGGACTATTTCCTGCACTCTTGGTTTTGTGCAGCAGGTCTCTGGTAATAGGGAGAAAGAAAAAAAAAAAGAAAAGATCAGATAAAAGTGTGATATAACATTTTGGAGCGGCCAGAAATAAAAGAGGTCATTATTCTTCTAGGCTTTCTCAGATAACTTCTTGACAGTTTGGGACCAAAGTTTGCTGATAACACAAATCTGAATTTCTCCTGTAACAGTATCTTTTCTAACAATGAAGTACACAGATCTTAGTCACTTCACTGGAATAAATCTCAATACCATTTAAAAAAAAAAAAAAGACGAATTAGTGATCTCAAATGCATCCAGGTTTAAAGGTCACACATATTTTGCATATTTAGCTTTTATAATTATTTCTCTTTGCCTACCACCATATCCATGTTACATTCTATATACGTCTTTCAACCTCCTGGTGGAGGTTATCTCAACACCATATCCTGATTGAATACTGAGCACTACAGGATAACAATATTCCCAGATACTAAACAAACTCTAGGAACAAATACAAACTTTAAACAAACAATTTAAAAATATAGTCTTTTTTTTTTTTCAATAGATAATAAAACTCGGAGGGATAAAAATGCTGGTTTGGCAAAACCTGTTACACCCATTTATTTGTATTGCTTATTTTCTAATTTCTTTTTTTTTAAACAGTAACAATTTCCATCCTAGCTCAAGTTCCATACCTTCTCTTTGTAAAGGCCAGTATGTTCAAATCATCTACTGAGCTGGTAGCTGAAAAACAGCAAACATCTGTGACATCAAAAAACAGAAACTTCATGTAGTTTTGTGAACATAAAAGATACTACAGAACAAACAGACTGTCACTGTATCCTTTATACAATTCAGGAAGGTGTGATTAGAAAAGGTAAATTTATGCAGTCTTTTCTTTCCACTGTGTGCACCGATTATGCTTCCTGTTGTCCTAAACAATACAGTATGCCTCAGTTATAACAATCTGGAATTCCGCCACAAAAAAAATCTTAAAAGTTACTGAGCAATATGGTAACGCATATCAAGAGTTCCCTTTTGTCAGAGCCTATTTTACAATGAGACAGAGTCGGTTGTGTTTGTTTACCGTTCTTTACACCCTTTATGTGTGGTTTCGCGATTGACAGATGAGGGTTTATAGTGGTAAACTGATGCAAATTTCAGCAGCCCTGCTGTGACAGTTTACCTATAATGACCAGGGACCGTGACACATCGGTTTGACATAGTAAAACCGCAGTTTATTTTTTCAGCTGAATATTCTTTTTTCTTTCACCATAAAACACAATTAGTCATGCTTTGCTATTCAGTTCGTTGCATCACAAGTGTATCTCCATACAGGGTTCACACTCCCTAGATGCCTTAGAAGTCAAGGACTTTACGACCATTTATAAGGACTTCATGAAGCCAAATATCTTCAAATGCACGTAGATATTTACGCGTATGAATGATAATATTTGCTGAAGAGATTTACACGTAGGCTTATACATGAACAATAGATGGTATTGCAGATCGCACACTGGATTTGTGCTTTACTGATGCTGAAACTCACTCTGCACAACACACAAGTACATGTAATTAACAGGTTAGATGAGAAACAGTTTATGTTAAGAGCCAAACCCATTCAGCTGAGTGACTAACTGTAAAAAGTAGCCCCCTCCAGGCATCTTACAATTACTCTTTCATTGATACATATAACTGAAGATTCAAGTTCGGATGTAAAATTTCATTTCAAAGGCATGAAACCGTGCATAGTTATTTTTATCATTATCAATTTTTTTTCTTTTCTAATGTGTGTATGGGGGTGGCGGTGTGCTGCAGCACTTGCATTGTGTACACAATTTAAATACAACTGTATGTGACAATCTACTTATAAATAAAAAATGACCATAGTCTGACATGTACAGATCTAGATCTATATAAGAAAGTTATCTCTGGAAATAGCATCTGTCTAAATCTAACTCATCTTTCATTTAATACATTGGGTAGAGAGAGGTTTTAGTAAAAATCATTTAAATGCAGCTGGCTTTCACACTTTACAATTCATTAAATCTCACTGCAAACTGGATCTAGATCTCAATCAATTTGCTACTTGCTCACCTGCATCAAAAACTACTTTTTTTTCTGCTTCTTCTTTTGTCTTTTATAATCCATACATTCGTGTAGATCTAGAACTATATGGACGCAGCAAAAAGGTTGCCCAATATTAACAAGTAGATCTAGATCTAGGTCTACGTAAGAACATTACAAGATGACAGGATGATGCCGTGACCTTACTATTTTTTGTATACATATAAAGAAAGCTCTTACTTGTAGATTTACTCGATCTAAAGATCTATTTATCTCTCTTACTACAATATATCTACCCTGAAGATTTAAGCAGAAAGCTGAGCCAAGATCTTGACGAGATCTCAGTAGGTCTATTGACGAGATCTAGATCATGTTCTCTTTCTGTTCGTATATCTACTCATGATGGGATTGTCAAGTGATGACCTTCTACAGTTAACAAATGGCAAATGACCGCTGGACTCAATGTTGAGTCTAAATCTTTGAGTATGTGAACACGATTCGAGATCCCAACACAAGTCCAGGTTGCCTTTTGCTCACTGGTATCTTCATTCCTGGCATGCGCACAAAACATTCATACTTTCGTTTTCGCTTTCTTCGTTCCACAAATGTATCGAAACGTCCGCAGCCAGCAAGATGTTTCTGACCATCAAAAAGTTCATGTTTTCCGCTGAAGTCCAAGTCTGAAATTTCTTGACTAATATTTTTATCTAATTCCCCGCGACATCCATGCCTTGACTATCCTAAATCTAGATCCGCAGTGAATGAAACAAAGAAAATCATCAACATCCATGCACGTGATAGGAAATGAACTTACAGCAAATGTAAAATATGGAGCAGTTATCGGGCACATTCAGAAGGTGGAAATGTGAAAAAAAAAAAAAAAAAAAAAAAAAAGCCCTATTGTAACAATCAGTCACTGAACAAAGTTGACCACCTGTCAGGGACTTTTCAAGGCCTTGAATTTTTTTCTCAAAATTCAAGCACTTTCAAGGACCGTACGAACCTGTCTATACCACAGATTTCACTTCCCTGGTTTCTAAATCCAAACATCACACTATTTTTTAGCATGGTTGTGGATCTTGACTAATGAGTAAAAAGGGATTGGGATGATAAGACATAAGTATATGTAAGTGTTAGAAACACTGGGTCCACTTCGAACAGCTGACTGATGCACATCTGTTACCAAATGCTGGATCAAGGAAAATGTTCAGCAAATTGAATATGTTAATTTCACAATCAATCTTACCTTCTTCAAATCTGCAGAGCAAACTTGCTAGATCATTTGCTTCAATCCCTGCAAAAGGACAAAAAAGAAAAAGCTTTAGGGGATGTCATGTACGAGTGCAGCTTGCATAATAAGAACTCAGAAGTCAGAGATTACAAGAACTCAGAGACAACACAGTTCAAGAGATATAACCAGACAACACTACATAACTCTTATTTTTCTTTAGTGCAACATAATGAACAGATCATCTGGCTATGCCATATAAAGAAATTAAGTGTATTCCCTATTTTCTTTCATAAATTAACCCATAACTTCTTAATTATCAAACAAACTCTGCATATAAGACAGAAGTAGCATAATCAAAATCTTGATCATTTTTTAAATTTCTTTTAAATCTGAGCTATCTGAGGTGGTATCGCGAGTCACGATTGGTTGTGTGCAGCGAGAGGGTTCATAGGTGATCCCCCCTCTCGCAAGCCTCTGC
>JBCEWB010084363.1:0-12711 GCA_039654565.1 Peronia peronii
AGTCGTGAAACTAGTCTGTTTCGCCAGTCACAACAAGCAATGCCTTTCCATTGATCACCTCATATTTTTAGCGTTACCCTTTTAGGACCTGTAGGTTTTACACTCACTTTACTTAAGAATGACGTAGGAAATAATTTCAGAACTTGTCATTAATTGCGAAATGAGCTTATTCATTGATGCAAAGCACCGATTACGCTGTCATTGTAAAGACATGATCTCTAAAATTAGACATTCAGTGAAGTCATTTTCTTTTTTTTCTTTCTTTTTTCATTCACTCAATCTTTATCTTTTTCGTTTTTTTTTTTGGTTGTTTTTTTCTTTCTTCTTTCTTCCTTTCTTTTTTATCCCTCTTTCATTCTTTCACTTTTTGTTTCTTTCTGATATTCCGGTTTCTCTTCTTTCGTTCTTTCTTCCTTTCTTTTCTTTTCTTTCTTTTCTTCCCTGATGGTCTGTCTTTTTTTCTTTCTTACTGTCTCTTTCATGACAATCTTTTTCTCAACAGCTATTTTGTTTGACTATTCTCCCTAATAAAAAAAAATGTTTGAAAACTGGGCACTAGATGATGAAACAGTCAACACCAACACCAACACCACCACCAACAACAACAACAAGCAAACAAACAACAACAAAAAAAACCCCAAACAAACAAAGACACCTTACTCAAACAAACTAAAATGGTTCCATATATTTGTTAGCAATCACTGCGTCCTACACTATTGCCATCATATAGAGATAGCTTGCTCTGGCAGTGTGTCCTAGGCCAAAATGTCGACATGCTCAGAAATAAGCAGTGTCAAAGAGAAGCAGGCCTCTCTTATTTCCATTAGCATTATTATTGTTAAAGGGGCCAATCTGGTTAGAAAGCCGCTGATCATAATTTGTATTCCAATTCCTTTCCAAACTATATATAAATACAATGTTGCAATATGGTACTTATATCAACTTGAGGCATAGAACTGTCAATTTTTCAATATAAATATAATGTTACACCACAAGAGCAATCCAGACACTCCAGTATTTACTCATGACACTTTTAGGGTTAAGCAAAATCGTGTTTTAAGTTATTGCAGTCTAGGTGTAGTCCGACAAAGAATTACCAACAATATAGAACAGACAATCCTGCAAGTAGGGGCATATAACAGAGATGACTGAAACAAAGACAGAGACCAGATCAATTTTCGCAGTGGGAACATCATTCCAACTACGGTCTGTAAAAAGAAAACAGAACATCACTATGCTATGCTGCATCAAACTTGCACGATGGACAGTTCGGCGTTTCTTTTTCCGTATTCAAACCAAACCAAACCAGAACACACAAATGAACTCTTGTCAATGAGCATAATTTTTGTAATGTGGTTTTTTTTTTTTTTTGGCCGGAGGTAGATCGTGCGAGGAAAATTCGATTTCGTACTTTAGGGTCGTGCCATGTTGCTAGCTTTGTAATGATTAAATCTAGTGTGAACACGGCTTGACCTGTTTCCATTCTGAATTAATGATAATTACGTATTTTTCATATTTTGTTGTTGTTGTTGTTTTAAATTACAGTTGAATTGACAGTAAGTTTTTAACAGTAAGTTATTAGAGGTTAGGAGGGAAGCAAAGGAAGATGAAAACCACTTCTGCAATCTCCGTCATAGCTGGAATACGGCTAGGTGACATTGAGCTTCATTATGATAATAATAAAAACCTAAAGAAAATAGTGAGATCAATAATTACAAAGGTAACTGATAACTGTAACAGGTCTCGATTTTGAAATTGACCCAGGTGAAAATTTAGTCTAATTATTACGTGAAATGATCACAGACTCAAATGCTATGTGTTTAATTGTTAACTTTGTCTGTGATATCAGATGACAAAAGCAAATATAAATTAATGATTATATAACAGCAAAAACAACACCATTTCAAAAATGCATTATGATGTATTGTAAATACATACTGTATAACTGGGTCTCAAAATATACTTTGTATAGATGTAAAGCTCACACTGTAGGGTAAAGGTAACATAATGGAACACAGTGAAAACAAGGATACAAGGAGAGAGTATAGGAAGAGACAAGAAGATGTTCTTAGTAAAAATCTCACCATGAGTTCTTTGAAAATCTGATTATCATCTCCATATTGTTGAAAATACTAGCGCTGGATGACAGAGAGAAAAACATCTTGGATAGGTGGTAATCTCCAAGTAAGAGAATTTGAGAAATATAATCAGATTTTAATTTAATAATATATATTACACGCTACCATGAAAACCTTTTCCCACGAAATATTCTAAGTTTTATATTTCAAAATTTATTACAAATTTCAAAATAAATTTTAAAAAATGAATAAATAAAAATAAACATTACAAAAAATAATGCTGACTAATGGTATACTAAAACCACTATCACTATCACATGGCTGTAATCCACTGTGACTAAGAATGCACATATCATTTCCGTTTTGCCATGCTCTTCTGTGTGCTAACCGACTGTCACGCCAGACAGCTGAAATTGTATTCTATTTAAATCATCTTATATTTTTGAAAACAAAGCTAGCACAGGGCACAGCAATTTTTAGTTGAAATCATCCGCTTGTAAGGACATTGGACATCATTTGTCATGATGTTAAAATTCAAAAAATTGTCATATTTCGCATATACAGTGCCGTACGACAGAAATACAGTATGCTATCAACATGTTATCATCCATGTTATCAACAACATGAAATAACCAATATATAAAACGAAAATAAAAAAGCAGTCGACCGACAAACATTATCAACCACAGTGACAATACAACAGCGATTACAGCACGATAATATCCATAAACAGACAAAACAACAATAACGAGAAAGAGATAACAAAGTAAGCTTAATAAAGAAGAATATTGGCAAGAATGAAAACAACAAAGAATATAAACAAAACAAAAAATAACACACAAGAGCCAACAGCAATAAAGAATCTGTTTTTAACAAGCCTTTGTGCTTCACTTGTTTTCTAAAAAAAATTATTGTGCTCCCATCACATTCAATACATGTTGCTGGAAGCGAGCTCATATTAGTTTCAATACATGATATAGCCGGGAGTTGATTATGTTTAAGCTCTGAGTCTATGTATGTGTGTGTATGGAGTAAGCGAGTGCTTTTGTGTTTTAAGGAATGAAAGAAGCACAAGATTAACGAATCTGCAGGAATGCATAGACCTTATTGCTTGAATTATCCGGTACAAGAAAAATGGCAAGATGACAAAAAAAAAACTCGCTCCTCTGCCTCCCGGAATTAATTTGAGGTAAGGAGTAATAAGCTGCTTCTTTTCCAATTTGCTGAAAAGATATGACTGTTCTTTTTCTTTTTTCTTGTAAAATAAATAACTGGCTCTCTTTAATATCCCCAGCCTAAGGCCGTGTGTCTTTATCTCTCACATTCAAAGCGAGAACAAATTAATTGTTCATCATAAGCTCACTCAAGCAGTTATTAACTTGATTTTTTTTCGGTGTAATGCTCTACATATGCAAAACACAATTGCTTACATTTTATTATTTGGTCTATCATCATGGGCCATTTCAGAGGAAACTCTTAAAGAAAAATTATATTTTTTTTTCTTAAACCAGTGCGCTTTTTTTTTTCTGAAAATTTTGACGTTATCCTTTGTAAAAAATGCAAAAGAACAACATCTACGTCAAATTTTTAGATTCCAGCATCTAGGACAATTAATGGGCCAGAACAAAACTAAACAAATATAGAAAGAAAATGATGATGATTATAATAATAACAATAACAACATAAAAACAACATCAATAATAACAATAACAATAATAATTTAATATAAACAGAAGATAAATCAATTGATAAAATTAAAATTTGTAGACAACTGAACAGTTCATTATTCAACAAGTGAGATATGGTATTGTAACAAAATTTCCAATTAATGCCTTTGTTTATCTCTAAACTTGCGCTGATAATATTTTAACCACCGCCTTTGCTGGTGTTCTAAATCGCTATTAGTGTCATTGACAATATTTAACAGATTTATTTCATCTTTTTCATGAAACATGTGTACAAACAAAGCACCCAGCGAAGCTATAATAACCCAAATAATTATAAGAAGGTAAAACACCATCAGGGGGGTATTTTATCCCTAACATTCATTTGGCGGTATGTATGTATTGAGGAAGGCAAGAGATAGTCTAAAGAAAGAACTGTTCTACAAACGCCTGCCCAATCGATCCTCATCCCAGCTCCCAAGACCGACTTTGCTCTGTTCCCTGCTAGCTCTATAGATCACGAAAAGGACAAGCGGGCCGACTATTTATCAAACCGTATTTGCTTGATGAATGTGATCCCGCGCTGGCCAGGACACTCACATTAACTGGAGAATCTTCGCCGACAAGAAGCCGCATTTCTAACTTTGGTCACACACGGCATCGTGTCTGGGCAATAGGACGTACCTTCAACGCTGATCAAATTTCAACTCGAACTGACGCTCTTCCACTTGAGAAAGAAACAAATGAAGGAAGTATTGAACAAGGAAAGAAAGAAAGAAGAAAGGAAGGAAAGAAAGACTTAATTTGGCTAGGATATACACATTAAGCCGGAGTATTCATCGTCGCAATGATATATTTCAGATTTTGCTATGATATCGATATTGATTAAGAATATTGCCAGCAGCAGATGATTCTCCTAAATTGGTAATCACGTCAATGTTTCTAAGCTCTTCCATTTGGAAAAGACAGGCAAGGATTGACATTGGCAAGGATAGCAATACTATCCGAAAAGATTCTCCGAGGAGGATGTCTCCGATATAGCCTTAAATATTATAGTGGTGCAATAACAGACATATTCCTCGGCGCAACGAATGCAGAATGCAGTTACTGCAACCCATTCTTCATGACGAAGAAGGAAAAATAATAAATAAGTAGTCTACAATATGCCGATGGAGAAAAGATGGCCACACAATAATAACTGTAAATTGCCTACTTACAAATCACGGGAGGGGGGGGGAGGGGGTGGATTAAAGAGAGCATAATATACAGTATATTTACATTAAGTGAAACTGCAGTTTATGTCATCAAATCAGTGTGAGATAGATTGATGAGTGTCCCTTCTTTTTGGATAAAGACCAACCAAAGACCCGGAAAGAATTTATTATTAGTATTCACGCATTACAAAAACAGAAGAAAAAAAAAAACACACGAAAGATGAGCAGACAACAACTAGAAATGGACATAGAAGATCTTTTGCGGAGACCTAGCCTTTAGTCCACAGTGGCAGACTGAGAAGAGAAGATTGATGCCCAACTCGCCAGGTGGCGGTCCGATGACTCTAGAAGGAGCTACGGGCGGAGAGAAACATGAAGATTTACAGGAAATCCTATCTACACGTGTAATAATGGGCTTGGGTTTTCTATTTTGTTCAGATACTATCTTGAAATGCTTGAAATTTGATAGATGTGAACGATTGGTTCTATACTTCAAAACTGGGCAAATTAGCCATGGAGTTTTATTCTTGGAAATATGTCAACAGGGACGCATCTGAATTTCTAGCGTAGTTATCAATGCAATTATCAGAGTTTGCTCATTGCGTACCCCCCATGGTCAGTCAGTGTAGATAAAGAAGTTATTCAGGGAAAGAATAAGAGGGGACCCGGTTGGGGGGAGGGGGAAGGGAGGGGGGAGTTGAGGGTGAGATGAGAAAGAAGAGGTGGAGGGAGAGCGGAAAGAAATAGCTGTATTGGTCTGGCACTAGTCTGATCATAATTTTTTCAGGAAAGTCTGGCAGTTTCATCGCTTGTGCAACATTAATTACATGAGACGCCAAAAAAGTTGGATAAGCAGAAAAGATCATGGCTGGTGGTGTTTGGGGCGTGAATGGGAGGGACAACACAGTCATGTTATGCAGATAAGCAACTAAGTCGAAATCCTGCCTGAGAAGGCTGAGCTTTTGATAAAGGATCCTATTGGTAAAAAACAGAAGTTATAAAAAGACTATATTAAAGATGAATCGTAAGTTCTACTTGCGATGGATGCATCAATAGTCCCTGCATGTCAGTAATAGTACCTCGATGATGGTAATCAAGCGCTGGCATCACAGTTATTTTTTGAGTTAACCACCGAAAGCGAGGAAAAAGTAATCTATGGTGCGCGTGAAGAACAATCACCATCGAATATTGAGACAGTGGGTCTACCACATGAAAGGGGAAGGCAAACGTAACAATGGAAAGTCTTGTTCAATGGGAAAGGAATCAAGAAGTAACAAAGCATATATCACATCCTCGTTCTTAAATGCAAGCGGGCCTGTCAAACGGAGCCGAAGAGACGACGGAGAATAAGACTGTCTGAACAAAGAGACCTCCATAAACGCGGTACATCCTCTAAAGATTTATGTTTTTATTGTCCAGCCAGTCAAACTTCTCAGTTATCGACCTACGCCGCTTTTTATAATGCAGTGTGGGCAAGGATGGCCAATTTAGCATACAGAGGACAATAGAATCCCCAGCTTATCCTGTTTCTTATCCTGTTGATGCAGTTTCACACTCCACTTTCTCTTTACTATCCTCGGCCTAACCTTATTCTGTTGCTCGCACACACACCACCATGTACAAGCACACATGCTCACGTACATAGGAAAAGGATCTGAGAACGAGCACAGACAATAAAAAATACATACAACACAAACGTTCTCCCTAAAGGCTGGAATAACGAAGCCAGTGGTAGAGCGGCCCGTGGCAGGGCTGGTGTTTGTGTTAGGAACGCTTGCCAGCCAAAAGGGCTCCGTTGTGACATAGACCCATACATCAAACTAGGAGCGGTAATCTCGCTCACTTAGGTATGGCTCGTAACGGGGTGAAGATCTGGGCCATTCGGGTAAAGGGGTGCAAGGGACGTGGGCGGATGGGAGGGGGGAGGAGGGTGGGTGGAAAGAAGAGGAGATGAGATAGGCGGAGGAGAAAGGACACGGGCGGTGGATAAGAGGAGCTAAACAGGCGGTGGAATAGGGAAAAAAAACATAGAAGAATTGAGATTGAAGAGTTTGAAGACGAGGTCGAAAGGGAAGAGAGAGAGAGAGGGGGGGGGGAGGGAGGAGTAGGAATAGGGAAGAGAGGGAAGAGACCGTTGCGAAAGTGATGGAAAAAATCGTGATTGAGACATAAACGTTGAGACGATGCAACGAGGCAAACATGAATATCTCCGACAAGATTGTTCCTGAGGCTTTACAGACATCTTCAGTGGATGGATGAGCGATATAACTTGGGATGTTGCAAGCCTTAGTATGAGTCAAGCTTTAGGCAACTAGAAACCAGTATTAAGTGTAGTCATCTTCAAGACTTGTACTGAAATGAAACGTGTGTACCGTAAGGGTAACACAAGAGTGGCAGTGGAACTGTATATCATTTTAAGACGGCCAGTCATGTTCAGTAATGATGAAGTTCTAGTGACACACCCGTCACTTCTCTTACATTTTCAAACATTTCCATCATCACCACTGACGCACCAACATATAAATATCAATGTAGGTACCATCGATTACCACCACTCCTTCATGATTTCACAATATATCAGTTACTTTATATAAGTGGATGTGTCATGTCAGGGGCATCCACTACTACACCATAGATGTAAATTTAATTTTCTGTTATAGGAAGTTTGAAGCAAACTGGTTCACGATCTGGCTTTATAATTTAGTGATGAAAAATTTACAGGACTGACGGTGTGTAGGACCGTCTGGGTCCATGATCGTGCTAAAGTCCTGTGAACAAAGATTCAAACTCATGGAACTCTCCATCGCACTTCAGTAATACTATTCTGAAAATATCAAATATCAAAGAATTATGACAAAATCTACTCCAGTGATGAAAGGCGATTTCGGTTTTCGAAGATAAGATATCAAAGAGCTGTGATATAACCAATACGAGTAATCATGGACTGTCTCAATTCCCGAAGGATCACCAGGAATTGGTACAAAATCAACCACAAATCTCTCGATAAAGAACTAGCTTACACAATAAGACCACCAACAAATGTTGTGAAAAAAAAAAAAACAACATTGTAAAAGTTGCTATGAGCATAGAAAGTTACACTTTTGCGTTAAACCTGAGCCATGAGTATAAAGAGGTCTCCACTTCTTGTGGCACAGACTTTTTGCGTATTTTTTGCCATCCTCTCCCCCTCCATTGAAAAAAAATCACTAGTCCTTGAATATACAATCCACAGATCATAATGTCTGGTAAACTTTACTGGAAACGTTTTAAAAAATGCTTTCTATTAATCGCAACTTCTGTGATTGTAACTACAATTTGCAGGACCATACGGGAGAAAAAAAATGGGGTGGGGGGGTTGACAACATGTGGTGAGGAAATTGAGGGGGGGGGGGGAATCTATGAATGCCGAGAAAAAAGCAACAGGAACAGCAACAACAAAAAGGGAAACGAAAACAAACCAACAAACCGAAACAAACAAACAAACAAACAAAAACAATACTTAAGACACGCACCCTAGATACATCTACTCCTGATGGACACTAGAAGAATGTGTACACCCCTCTATTACCGAACCCTCATAATTTTATCAATGCCAATCAAAGAGTCCAATGATGACCTTAACAAAATAAATGTCAGTTGTTGAATATGATTTTTTAATAAAAAATTTATAACGCGGCTTCTTAATTAAGAGGATGAAGTATATTGGTAACATCAGGACACAATCAATCACGCTGGGTTCAGAGTGATATGACTTGTTGGAAATGAACTCGAGCACTGTTAGTTTCGTATGAGTTATCTGTCAATGCATTCTAGTCTTTTTGTTAGACCTTTTATCCGCCTATTATAAGAGGGCTATCTCAGCCGTTCTGACCATGCATACTTTTCGCCAAGAGTCTAGACTAAATACAAAAATAGCCAATGGGTGAATAGAAAGGGTGACTTCTAACAGAACATAATACATAATATGATTTGCAGAGAACAAAAATACAAGGTGGATTGTCTGGTCGGTCAAGGACAAACATAGACATACTAGGTCTAGTAATAACTAATAGTATAATCATCATTCTATGGGACGAACTTAGACTAAGGGGCGATAATTTGTATGACAACACAAATACAAGAATTGTGGGGATCTATGATCATCAGCCTAGTGTTGGGTAGACAAATTGGTCTTACTAATTGATCGATTATTTTTCACCAATTCTTTTACAAGAAGACTCTATTTCCACTTGGGAAAAAATACGAGAGAGAACAACAATTTCCCGTGTACAACTTCTCAAAACAACAAAAGCATTTTCTTATAAGATAATAGCTGCATGTAATAGCGAATTTCTTTCCAGAGAAACTCAAGAACAACACACACACGCACAACCACATAGACACAACACATATACACAACACAGACACACAACACATACACACAATACATACACAACACACACAACATGCACACACACACACAACACACATTTTCCTCCTCCTATGCACTCACAATGTCACCCGTTCACTCCGAACAACCAAGTCTATGGTGCTGTCAGCACTACACAGGATCTCAAAAACTTTTTTTTTTTTTAAATCTGGAATAGAAAGTGTTTCAATTGACCTTAAAAGCGGACAATCTCTCAAATCTTTTGCTGGTACTCATTCCAAATGTGTGGGCCAATGTAAGAAAAAGATCACTGGCTATAGAACCGATATTGCACTGAAGTTGTAGAGAAATATTTTCTGCCTATCACTAGGTGACCTAAATGGTCTGAATGATCTAAGCTTTCTCATAGTAGTAGTTTTGACCCTGCATATCGGCACATTGACTCAGTAAAGCAGATTACGGAACAGAGAGATGCAAACAAACTGATGAACAGATTTCCTGTTTTGTGTTAAAGTTGAGTCATGAGTGGTGGTCTCTACTTTTTGTGGCACAAAGTTATTAACGCCATATATATATATTTTAACAGAAAATAACAATTCTTGAAAACAACTATTTACAGGTCATATTGTCCAGTGGACTTTTATGAAAACGTCTGAAAGAAATTCCTATGGTGAAAGCTCCAGTTTGCAAGACACCGTCTAGTCTGCAGAAAAAAAGGGGGAGGACGGGCAGAAAAATAAATGAAAAAAAAAAAAAAAAGAGCACCATTAGTTTCTGACAAGCTATCTATCACTGCGTACTTTCCACATGCCTGTTCGTAAGTATCAAAGACAAAGATTTGATACAAATATAGCCAATGGGTGAATCGAAAAGATGAGTGCTGAGGGACCCTGTGAGTGGCAGAGAGCAGAAATGTAGCGTGGACTGAATGGATACTCAGGAACGAACTTGGTGAAACGGAAGACAATTTGAACGTCACCATGAGTACCACTGTTGTGGAGATCCATAGTCAGCGGCCTACTCCCTGCGACATGGCAGCAAAAGTTGGAGACAAAACGATACAATGAATGACCCTGTTGTGTATGAATCCCTTTACTCGTTTCCGTTGTCTTAAACACGGCAATGACAGAAGAAAAAGAGCGGGAAAAAAAGTTAAGAAAAGAGTGACGCATTATGATGTGTCCATTCATGTGTATGCCTGTTTGCCTGTCTCCTTCATCTTTCTCTTAGAATAAGAGGCATAAATTACGGGGAGCGTGCACGAAACCCAGACAAAGCTTGTACAATCATTGTTACAAAGGGGGAAGTTGAAGGAAGATTTATACATTAATCGGAAAAGTCCTAGACAGCGCTTGGAAAAGAGGGGACTTTTTATGAAGATGTAGAGAAGAGAATGAGACACTGAACAAGGCAATAAGAGAAGATGAATGAGTCTCCATTCTGCCAACTTAGTCAGGCCAGAGATGTAATTTTAAAAAATCCAAGCTAAAACAACAGCAAAGAAAAAGATTAAGTATTATTACGGCCAACCTGTGGTATGAAATCGCTTTGACTTTTGTTAGTCGTGATGATTACTGTCTTCTGCAGTCTTTAATTCTTCTTATCGTGATTTCACCGACAATGAAACAGGGAAATTTTGAGATGAGTTAAGAGATACAGAGAGAAATTCCGAAGTAATGGAGACGTTGACCTGAAGGACTTTGTCATTTCACAGCATCGGATCAGGGAGATGACATCTGAGACTAACAAGGCAATATAGTTCGAAACAAACTGGTCTCTTCGAACCAAAACTACCGTGGCAAACGACTTCTTGAATAGGATGTAATGTAAATTTCTGGGCGTATGTGAACTTCTTTGTGAGTGCAATTGACTAACTCCATCTCTTGGGATGAATTCTCTCCTGGAGAAGCAGTGTTTCCTATTGTATTCCGGGTTAAGGCACAAACTAATCTTGGGCTAATGGAATGAGTATTTATATGCACCGATGGCACTTTTTCTTCGTCTTAAATGAAAACGCGTACGAGAATTAGATACTGTCACTGTTCTATGCCTTGTGTTCAAACCGATGAATACAGATTGCAGGCTATAAAACATCAATGATACAGAGTTGCAATTAAATTTGATTAGTGCACATATACAACCTCTGCTCACAACGGATGACTCTTCCCAATGCCACATCTTTGCTCTTTTGTAATTCAAGTGTGTAATTTTGTTAATGAAACGTCCTCTCCTTTTTCTTGTCCCTAATCCTACTCTCCAGGAGAAGAATAACAAGTACATAAATTCTTTGCAATCCCTAATGCAATGAGTTTCTCCAGGCCCTGAAGAAAAATGTACCCGCCTATGTAACTAGGCATGTAAGGGAGCAATTTGTCTCTGTCTCTGGCTCAGAGTCATGATTACAATTTCTATGTCTAGTAACTTTATTTTCCCATATAATACAGTGAACTTAATGGGGAGTCGAACTGTAATCGGAATGGGCTATCACTATTTTTCTTTTAAACTATGTTTAGAACGTGGCCTCACTTTGAAATGATGAAATTTCGCAGATGTCCGAGCGAGAGAATGATGATGTTTATAATTTGCAGATTTACTATGCTTTGACCGTGTGCCACTGCTATCTCTCATCTCTAAAATTTCAGAAAACAGACTGTGAGAGAGCTCAACCACTTGGTAGCAAGCAAGCCCGAGGACGGCGTTTTGTAGCATAGTGGACAGACGTTCAATTTCACAAATCACTTGAAATAATTGAAAATTAAAGAACGCGTCTATTTAAATGGTAACAGATTTGAAATTTTTTCGCAACTCCAATGCTAAGCGTTCAAAGCGAAGTATCTGGTTGGTTTCTTGCAGAACAGACACAGTTCCCTTTGATTTACATCGAGTAATTTAATTAATACATCAACAGGGAGACGAAGAAGCTTTACTGACAGTGATGTTTTCAGTATGGCCTTTCTCCATTTCTAAAATTCCAACCTAATCACCTTCAATCGCGCCCTATGCTATCAAAACTACCCAATTTACTGATTAAAATGTTCATCGATTTCCTCGGAGAGACTGGTTCCTGGAGCAGACACGCCCGGCGGGAAAGCAGGGAACAACATAGCCCCAAGCGTCAAAACTTCGTCTTCCACATCAATTCATTTTAATCCCGTATCGCCCCTGGTATTTTGTAACACAAGCATCAGCAAAACTTGACAAAATTCGAATATCTGTGTTAAGAAAGCGTCCTAGACATTCATTTAGAAAAAAAAATAGAAAACTGTTAAGTGGTTTCTTAAACATAGGCATATTCTTCTAACCCTCTCTTCTCTCTATCTATCTATCTATCTATCTATCTATCTATCTATCTATCTATCTATCTATCTATCTATCTATCTATCTAT
>JBCEWB010084374.1:0-12711 GCA_039654565.1 Peronia peronii
TGTGTGTGTGTGTGTGTGTGTGTGTGTGTGTGTGTGTGTGTGTGTGTGTGTGTGTGTGTGTGTGTGTGTGTGAGGAAACTGTTTTCTTCATATCGTTATAATTTTAACAAAACATTTTGTGATCAGTTTTTTCAAATGGCAAAAGGAAAAGTGAGTTTTGCCTTCTTTACACTGTTTCTCCAACAACCTTGTGTCTGGTAAAGGAAAATAATAGCGCTGGTCAAAAACAATCCCTTTTGCGGAGAAGATAAAGAGTCAAAATTGACAGTGACTTACTGAACCAACAATATTATAAGTAAGAAATTGTAGAGCTCGAGAAGGCGACACCTACAAAAGATGAAATCATACCATACTATCTGTACACTTCGGTCAGAGGCGGAGTGAAATGGGGACTATAATTAAGAGAAGCCTTGCTCATGCTAAAGAGCTGAAAGAATTACGCCTTGGAACGTAAATAGTATTCTGTATACTTATATCAGAGGCAGAGCAAAATAGGGGTGAAAGTCGAATCAGGATGCAAAGGACTATCTATGCCACTGGCTTTATCATTTTATAAGTATTTAAGTAAACAGATGTTGATAGATCTAGTATATTAGCAGGGCAAAGAATTTCATTTATTTATTTTATTATGCATTTATTTATTATTTATTTACTGATTTATTATTTTATTTATGAAAGAAAAAAACGCATGGAAAAAAAGTTTGAGACACAACTGGCACATAAAACTTTTTGACGCAGCCATTGCTAGTTAATGACATATAGATGTCAACTACAGGGGCCAATGACTGTTCAACAATGTAACAAACACCTGCTGTACGTTAACAGTCCAAAAATAACTGCAGATAAATAGAAAACTTTCTTTTTTATATTATAATTTCAGAAACTCAGTTAATTTCTTTTCGTTTTGTTTAACTCCACGCTTCAGTGCGTTCCTAACAGCCAACAGGCCGAGCAGGAGACACTTGATTGATGTTACCTGCCCCGCTATAATAGGGGAGGTGAAGGCAAAATTGTATGTTTGAGAGACTGGAGTGGAGATTACCTACCTGACAATATTTCGTTAACTTATTATGGTGAGGTGGGAAGATGTTTGTCTTTTTTGTAGGATAAAATTGAACAAACCAGTAGCTGTCGCACTAAGATGACCTTTGAACTTTGAAACTCACCAACACACTCCTTAAGAACTTAAACCATAACTCTGCGACTTAGATCACTTTTGCCTTGACACAGCTCAGTATTCCCATATGTTTGGCCCACCAGGTTTCTTTCATTAAGACTGTGCTTTGTCATTTTATTATGAAATGTAGAACTTCAAATGGCGTGTCTGTCTGACCATCCATCTGTCTATTTGTGCCTGTCGTTTAGTCCATCTACTCATCCTCCTTGCATTTCTGGCTAGAATGTCTTTCTGAGCCATAGGAAACTGTTCACTTCTTTTTCATACCGTCATGTGGCTGTTATTCCTTATTTTCCTTCAAATCTTTGGGTTTTTTTTTTTTGGGGGGGGGGGGGGTCATTCAAAAATTGTCAAGCACTCGAGCGTTTATCGATCTATATATGGATGAAAGACAACCACTACAAAGTTACGTTGCTAATCGAAAGACGACAATGAAGGGTAACTTCAAATGCGTCCGAATAAGCTTGAAATAAATGTTTTGAGTCCCTCACTTTGGATTCTAGTTTAAGCTATAATTATCTCAGATCTACTGTAACTTTTTTTGCCCAGTCACTGGCCGTGCCAGGTACAGCCATAGTATATGATCTTTTCCATCATAGTATTTAAAATAAACTATACAGATTTAGGCTAAGAAACTAGTTCCGCTATATATTACTATCCATAACAATTTCAAAAAATGCTTCACAGGGTGTAGCCAAAAGATGTAGTCACCGTTGGTTGAAATCTGAGCAAATTTTTAGATATTAAAACATTGAAAAGATCTCCCTTATAATAATAAGCCACCATGTGAGTGATATAACAAGTCCACTGACAATTATAACATGGTTTTGCTTACGTTTATGACGTGAAACAACCAAAAAATTTTATAACTGGCAGTATTGCTTCTTAATATGTTTAGGACGTGACAAACTGAATGATAGCATGGAATATTCTTATTGCACAGCATGGTGGCTATTTTTAATTCGGGCCGATTAAAGTGGGTTAATCTCAGAATGCATTTGTTGTCTTTTGAGTTTGTTATGCTCCACTGCACCAGAAAACATCAATAGAGTTCAGACCTAGAGGTAAGGGAGTGACTGAACGGATACAACTTGTCTTGGTGAGGTAACATAATATTGAGTCACGGAAAGAGAGCATTAGGGTACAGGACATACAGACAGATGGAGTGTCATAGATAGTACAGGGGTGGGGGGGGGGGGGGAGAAGACATACAACCATGGAGAAAACTACTAGACTGTGTGATTTAAAGATCATCATCACCATTTTCAACACCATGGTTTCGAACTCCTTGGTTTTTCATCGGGCCATCTATCTTCATCATCTTCGTCATCAATATCATTTTACGAAAAATGTCTTAAAATTAAGACGATTGTCCACCGATAACTAATCAAATACACCAAAAAAGTTGAAAAACAATACGAAGAGTTAAGAATTGAGATAATAAGTTAAACTGATCTCGCTGGCCAAATTTTCGAGCCCGCTTCGTCGGGGCAATAATATCAATATCATCTTCATCATCATCATTATCGTCATCATTTAATACATATGCCTTAAAATTTAAGACAAAAGCTGTGAACCAGAAACAAATTTAATATACTGAAAGAAACAAAGGACAAGTTGTTCTGGTTCTGGTTTTGGTAGGCCTCTAAACCTCCTCTGGGGTGTTCATCTCGGCGAAACAATCTGTACATTTCGATATGTTATTTATTGAATAAAGGCGTGCTCCTGACAAAATCTTCGGACCTCTTGGCTCTTTGTCTGGGCAACATAGAAAAAAAAATCTTTATCAACATCATCATTATCACTCATCACCGTTCCAAAATACAGGTCAGCAACCAAAGATACCGACTCCTCTGGAAGTTGAGACAAATTTCCTGTTTTATTCTACGAGTATCTCTTCTCTCCACCTTTTCCAGATGATCAGTGATCTACCTTCTACTAACCTCTTTTCGCAGACGTTCCATCTTACGACCTATGTGATATAGCAGCTAATTAGTTTTCACAATGTAAGCTTATATCCTATCCATTGTTATCTTTCCTGTTCTAATTCTTCCTGTATAGACATCTGACTCATCCTTTCGCAAAGTTATTTATTAACAATACTAGAGAACATTTTCCTAGACATTTAGGCTCCAAGTGATTTACACTCTATTACTCCTTGAACCGATTCTGTGAAGATATCCACATATGTTCTCAGCCTCTTGGGAAGTATACAAGGCCGCCGCCTGTCAAACGCTCAACTTCGTGTCTTAAACAGTAGATAACTTTTATAGTCGCTCACTCATTTTGTCTTTCCAAAGGATAAAATGATCCCTGCTCCGACAGGCTCAATCATTAGGTCATTGACACCATCAGATTTTGACCCAGGTATGCGGATAACAGATTTTGAATTCAAACGACAGCACACGTGTGACAGTGCACAGAAATATATGCTCCTCACTTTTCAAGAACAGTCTTACACAACAACGTCACTCGTGGGACGACTAGCTAGTGAACCCTATTGCTAGCTGAATTCTTACAAGATCCTCGAGTAGGTGCCGTCTCTTTTACCCCATTCATCATTCCGAGACGGAAATAATGTCGTGAAGAATTAATGTTTTCTTGTCTGGACGAACATAATTAATTATCCTCCTATGTTCATTCAACCGAAAATCTATTTTTAATGACATTTTTCTTATCTGGACAAATATAATTAATTACCCTCCTCCTACATTCATTCAACTGAAAATCCATGTTTTTTTTTTTTCTTTTCTTTTTTTTCTTTTAGGCAGAAGACAGCGTCGTGATTGAAGATATTCACTTTGTGTCAAATGAAAGTAAAGCTGCTTGATATGGTTGGCATCTCAGTGTTAATTTTTCAAACATTACATTACCTTGTCTTTACACCTTTTTGTCACATAAATACAGCTGTATCGGCGGATAAACTTTCAAACATATCCACCCAAAGTGCATCCTCAAGAGAGGAGGACAAATTACCTCATTCTGTAGTCTTTTCCATAAAATTACCAGTGACTACTACTGATGTATAATTAACGTTCAGTAAAGAAAATAAACTTCTCATCAGGACTAGATCTAGTTATAAAATCTTCCTGTGATCATTTGGTGGTAGTTAATTCTCCGTTTGTTCAACACTGTGAGTTGTCAGGTGACAAGAAATATGCAATTTACTCTATGACACACACTGCACTAGGAATAATAAGCTGTTTTGAGGTCAGTCACTTGACCAAGGGATTCTCGCTCACACGTGGATTTATCTGTGTCCATGCTTTGCTCATGGTAGGCAGTCCTTGACGAGTGATAAACATTCGCACATGGAGAGGGATGAGTTCCGCCAGATCAAACTTCCCAAGACGTTCCGCATGTCAATAGTCATCACTGGCGACGACTCTGGACAGAATTAAGGGCTAAGAATGATGAGGAATCATGAATAATTTTTTTTTAAAGGGAGAGAGTGTATTTTAATTATAAATCCCTGGTATTGGCACGATTGTCCACAATTCGATTGCAGGTTCCACGTGGCCAAACCTCTGTCCATATGGAGAGTCTGGACGACTCCATTTTCCACTGCCATGCTTAAGAGATATGATTCCACATCTAAAACCCTGCCCAATAGAAAGTCAGCCTGAACAACAGGTGGACGACACCAATCCAGTCAATCAGTGATGCTGTCCGGCCATTTTTCTATCTCTATTGCTGCTCCCTCTTCTTTTCAATTAAAACAATCCTGGACCTTGGAGAGGCTGCATGTTTTAAGCCAGAGAGCTTTAGGCTGTGAGCGGAAGATACGTAGCTGACAAACATTTGCACTGGCTAGAAGACTTGGCCGCCGTACTGTTAGTATTGTATTGGCATATAGTTTCAAAAGATACCAGAGGAACAGCGACATTCAAATAGTGTCCAAGGATGACAATGCTTTGCCCTTTATAGGAATTGTGGGAATTGTTTTTGACCTGTCTTATTGCCTCTCTTTGCCAATCATAAGGGAATTGAACAAGGAGTTAGAAAAAAAAAGGGGGGGGGGGGAAGCATTTGACCTCTTGGCATTCAAAACTTTGATTAAAATAACAATAACAAAACAAATAAATATAAAGTAATAAACACAATTATGACAACAAGTAAAATTATTCCCTTACACCATGAATTATTCTGAATTTCCATGACGTGTTTTTCAAGGATAAGACCCGAATGTGATTTTTTTTACCTTTTTACCGTGCATGTTCAACATTCCTTGGAAAATAATAGGGCCGGTTAAAGACAACCCCCATTGGCTAACTCTGTGTACACGGTATAATATTAGATATCTGCTTTCCTCTCTTAACAACTAGTCTTCATTGGGCTTTCATACAGGATAGATGTCAAAGTTATCCCATCTGTACAAAATCTCAAACTTTCTCTCCAGTTTTGCCGGTAAAGCCCAGGATTCGCTAGAGCAGCGGCATGACTAAAATTGGTCCTAAGACGCAGTAACATCCAAAGTATAGGTGACTCATACAGTAATGGTCACGCAGCTGAAGAATTTGCTTTTGTTTTTCTGTGATGCAGGTGCATCCATCTATATCGTCAATATGTATTCCACCCAACATATCTGATGTCTTAGTAATGCTTGCAACATGGGGTAAAGCCAATCCTGTGTTTTCGGTCTGGAGAGCTCATTTTGCCTCTCAATTCAAGCTTTTGCTGATTCATCAACAAACAAAAACTGTAGTGTTTGCCACTTCTTTTTACTTGACACTTGAGGTAATGGCGCAGGACGCATACACTTCAAAAAATAGTCAGTGGACAATGGTCGAGAATAATAGAGAAACACATAAAATAATGGTGTATATAATTATGAATCATCATGGCGGCACGAGTGCGTGTGTACGTCCATGTATGTGCGTGCGTGTGTGTATGTGCGCATATATGAGTGGGTGCATCTGTACATCAGTTATAGAGTGTATAAGTATGCGTCTGTGTAAGGTGTTTCATAATAATGTGCCTACATGTATGTGTGTGTGTGTGTACGTGTGTGCTGTCTCATGAGTGTGTGCCTGTATGTGTGTGTGTGTGCACGATCACGTCGCAAACAATAAAAGTGTCGAATGTGAAGAATGGCGAGACGAATGTTGAAATGGCTTTGACTGAATAATTATATGTTTTTGTGTTAATCTCAAGCCGAGCATGATCGCTGCTTCACAAATGTGGACTACTTTGCACAGTTGCTGGTGTGAGTCGGCCCATGCACTCTCAAGTGCGTTTTGAATTGTTCATTTTTTTCCCTCAGGTTATTTTTCTTCAGTGTTCATCGAAATTTGTATGTTTTTCAAAACTGCTGAGTGCTGACCGAAGAAATGCTTTCCAAGTGGCTAGAACGGCGGCATGTTTGACGAAAGCCACTTTGGGTTAAAGGAAAGTAAAGAGGCCTGATATGGTTGGCGGTCCAGCCGAGTTCTTTTTACGTTGTTCATGAATTGAGACTGAAACAAGACAAAGAGATCTATGCCTCGAAATACCATTAAAGAATCTTATAGCTTTCAAATTTACCCCCCCCCTCCCCCCCCCCAAGAAAAGAGGGGGGGAGGGGGTGCGAATTTGGAGCTCTGAAAAAGCGTATGCATATGAAATCTCACCAAAGCATTAACATTCATGGACACATCTAGGAATTTTTATTTATTTTTTAAAAATTTTTCTTGATTTTTTTGTTCGGCAGCACTTGATGCCGTCACGGTACTAGCACCATGGCAAATAGAGCTTTCGGCTGTTGTAGATACTTGGTCTCCACGTGCCAGCAATGTCCAGTGTAAGGCACGCTGGCTTAAGATGTTGATTTCCCAAGCTTGTCCTTCGTGTGTGTGTGTGTGGGGGGGGGGGCAATTTATTTGAAGAGGAGGCGGTGCAAAAAAATAGGCAATGCGAGAATTATCGGGCAACGTCCCCTTATTGACTAGAATCATCTTGGCTCAACGAAAGTCCTTTGCATTTGACGATAACAGAATTTGAGGACATGTATTGCAACAATCCAGCGGTCAGAAGCCTCACGGTCCTGGACAGTTTGGGATCATCTGGTAGCTGAGGTTTTTGTTTTCAGCGAGAATTTTAACTCTCAGAGGCAGCATCTGACAAAGGTCAAAGGTCGCTGGATTTAAACAGGGCTCTGGCTAGGCAATAGTCTTCTTACATCAATACACTGGAAGACCTGTGACAGTATCAAGATAAGCCGCCATAGAGCCAATACTCCACTTTTTACTACTTTACTCAATATACGCGACACGCTTCTACATGCCTGACGTGGATATGATACTCCTCAAGGAGGTCGTGACCCTTGTTCTTGATTATGCCATCACATTTTCTTAAACCAATATCAATCCTTTTTCCTCCTCACTGGAGATGTGCAAATTGTGAAGTTATATGTCACAAGATGCAAATAATATAGATCAGATTTTAAAACTTTTTTTTTTTAAACAGTGCTGCTTGTGATAATATCATCAAAGAACCAAAGGTCATGACCTTCTATCATTGTGTCAAGTATAGTGTTGTCAGATTGTCACATAAATAAATAATTTCTCAGAGTTGAGCTTTGCAGGAGAACATATCAAAGGAAGAGGATCTCAAACCCTCCTGGTCTGGCCTCGTCAAACAGCCTGGACTGGAGGGCCTGATTTAATGTCGGATAAAATTGCAGGACATAGGTAGCAGGCGTCAACCTCTCGATGAAAGTGTGGCGGGTCGAATCCTACAGGAAATGTGAATGATTAGAACTGGCTTTTTTCCAGTGCCTCAGCGGTCCCTTGGCTTCTAGCCCTAGGTCTAGCCTCCCCGGATGAGAGTGAATATATTTCAGAAACCCCTTATGAAATTATGGCAGTTTAAAATCAGTTGAAGAGTAAGCGGAGACGCCGCTGTTCTGACAAAATGCTCTTCCCCCTCCTCCATCCACCCAACCCTAGCCCCCTCCCCCTAAAAAAATCCAAAATTTCTTCTTTAAAAAAAAAAGAAAGAAAAAAAACTGACTAAACTGGGCTAATATTTAAAGCCAAGATAATCCTGTCCCTAAGATTGAAAGACTATATATACACTATCTTCTTAAGCTCCAGCTCTCTTTCAAAGACGAATTTTCTTATCTGCATTGTGGCGCAGAATATGAGAAACCCACATGCTGGATCTCGCGACATTGTGGTTGAGAATATGAATTTGTATGGTTTGTTAATTTATTTTTGTCGACCCCCTTTTGCCTTGAGCGCCGAGAGCGGCGAGATTGTCTTTCTGTGGTCGGTCGGATGGATCAGCTAGTGTGGATGGAATATCGCTCAGCATATTCGGATCGCTAGCGACCAATCGCTGGCTGTGCTGAAAATCGGACAGACGGCGACCGAGGAAATTACAAATATTGTGCCAAATAAACTGCAGGCACATATCATAAAAACTACAAGCAAATGTCAAAAAACTACAAGCAAATAAATATTGGAAGTAAATAACCACAGAGACTATAAGCAAATATAGAACATCGTAGCAGGTGCCATCAAAATTACACGCAAATATTACTCTTTGAAAAAAGCAAGCAATTTCATAAACTCAAATTACAAGCAAATACGAAAAAGAAAAACACATGAGAGAGAAATAACAATAAAAGGAAATGTTATCAAAACTCTAAGTGTTGAAAAAAAAATACAAGTAGTTATCATAAAAAGTGCGAGTAAAAACAAAAGAAGCTACATTTTAGCGTTATAAAAACCCCAGACAAAAATCATAAAAACTAACTCAAATATTTTAAAGGACTATAACCACTTGTTACACGGACTGCTTTTAAATGCCATGAAAACTACATAGTCCTTGTCATAAAAACCACAAGCAGATATCACAGAAAATACAACCAAATGTCTATTAAAATCTAAAAGCAAATCCTATGAAAAAAAAAAGATGTAAAAATTACAAGAAAATGTTATTAAAACTACAAATAAGTGCTGTCAAAACCACAAGCAAGTGTCATAAAAATATATGTCACAGAAAATGTAAATAATTGTAAAAAAAAAAAAAGTGCTAGTAAATATAAGTAAAAAACAAAAAAAAAAGGAAGTAGTTACTGATATGGGCTATTGGTTGTATAATAATTGCTTGTAAGGCCGCTCTTTATTAAAGTATGTTAGTGGTAACGTATAATGATATATTGTTTGATTGGTAGACACTGCATACATTAGTCCTACCCGGCTTTGTAAACTGAAAAACTATAAAACAAATGTCATAAAACCTACAAATGTTATTAAAATTGCAAGCAAATGTCACAAAAACTGGAAGCTAATGTTACAACTGCAAGCAATTCTTATAAAAGTACAAAGTCATCAAATAAGAACTATTGGCAAGTGTTATTTTACTACTGAACCGTGATTTCCACCAATTTACTTTCCATCAAAGTTTTCCGTCTCCCTTCCCCCGCCCCTCCTCCCCGCCCCCTCTCCCCTCAGCAATCTCTCCCTATTTAATAGTTTCATCACAGACTAAACACAGAGGGGCCTCACCCAGCACCCCCTCCCTTCCCTCCAGAACAATTTTAATAGTTTCATTACAGACTAAACACAGAGTATTAATAGCGATCCATTAGGGAAGGTGAGTGTAGGAAGGGCCTAGATTTGCAAAATCATTGCTACAGAGCTTGAGATAAAAACAAAAAAGAGTACTATTAAGTCATTTAAAAAGCTGCCAACAGTTGAATGATTATCAGCCGTGAGAGAGTGCATCAGATGAACTTAAACTTCATATTCATTAAACTAAGGACACATATCGGTCATTAGAAAGAAATAATGAAAGGATCAGGCTATACTCAGATTTGAAAAAAAAACAAAAAATCTCTGGAGCGTCTCAGTTACTAAGAGAGATAACTTACAATATGTTATACCGCTAATCAAAATGGTTTAAAAGTCACTGAAATCGAACATAAAAATCACGGATTGAATGTACTAAAGGTGGTCCGATATCAATTTTAATTTTTTTTCTTAATTGCAGGAACTGAAAGAAAATTTGTCCCTGAATATATGGGCAGATCATACGTATGTCAAAATGTTGTGAGCAGAATATGTAGATTTCTATGTTCAAGTGGTCATTTTTGCCGACTTTAATCCCACTTTTAGACGAAGCTGAGAGGTCACCTCTTAAATCTTCAATTTACCACCCATATCTCTGGCTGCAGTCAAGCTTGCTCAAGACTTTGTATGAAAATAAGGTTTTACTCAGTTTGGTGGAAAATCAACATTCGACGCATTTTGACTGACTGTGAGATATATACAGATGCTTTGAAAAAGCCCCAGCGAGTATCATTTTCTATTTATTAATTAGTTATTCTTCTTTACACCTTGTGTACCATAGGGCTTCAACAGCAGTTCGCTACTTCCTCACTGTCTGGCAATTTTCTTCGCATCTTTCCATCTTGGCCTTGAGTTCCACATGTTCGGTTTGGCATGCAAGTCTGTTGGCGTCACTCGTGTTTCTTCTTGCCTTGTGGGTTTCAGTTAAAAGAATGTCGGATGATACTTATTTTGCTGACTCCCTCCAAAGTGTAGGCTTGATCAGAAACCATTTTCTTCCCTGATCTATATCTCAGCTGTAAGCGCCCCCATCATATATAAATTAACCCATAGTTATTCATCAGCGGGGCTTCCATATTCATTAGACCATTAGGATCTAGGGGTCATCAGACTGAGACGATGATCCATATGAACTGCATACAAATAAACGCTCCTCTCGTCTCTGGAGATAGTGAATTGGGGGACCGTGGTCGAGGAATTTGACGTCCTCGCAGGTTCTATTCCTAGAGGAGAATAGGAAAGATAAAAACCGGCCTGCATTTTTTTCAATGGCTCATCTGTGACTTTTGCATTGTTCTTAGGTAGGGACCCCTATCTTTTAGCCTTCACGAATAAGAACAACTAAATTTCGGAAGTCTCATGTGTACGTGGTGCACCTTACAAAAATCTTGGCAATCACAATCATATGAAGAGTAGGAGGTCTCATGTGTACGTGGTGCACCTTACAAAAATCTTGGCAATCACAATCATATGAAGAGTAGGAGGAGAGACGCCGCTGCCAGCATAAAATTTCCAAATTCCAAATTTCTATACACACACACAACACACAAAATCTTCTCACCAAAGTGGCACTCAGTTAACGCGAGGTAGTCCTACTTGCTTAGGACTGAAATTCTACATTATAATAAAAAAAAAAGTGATACTGAATTTTTCTTATTTGATGAGATTCACAACTGCTTTTTTTTGTGACTCTGTGAAGCTGAGGCCTGTCCACTCTTTAAGTTGTCAACCCCATTTTTTTTTCTAAGCCCACTTTGTTTGTTTTGTTTTTTTTTGGAGGGGGGGGGGTATTGTTTGTTTTTGTTTTTGTTTGTTTTTTTGTTTTTTTTCGCTTTTTTTTTCGTTCCTCCACAACATTGCGCATGTGCTAAGTGAGACTAGTAATAAACAAAGCATACGCCAATCAAATTTATTTGCCCAAACATGGCAAACGGTAAACAATTTTGCTTACCCAATATATAGCAAGTAATAACAATGCACAATGATTCATACAAATCAGATAGGGCAAAAAGTTGGCATGTCAAAACAGAGAGCAAAAAGGACAGATAGTTTTGTTGCATGGATGATCGCAAATAATGATACCGAAATGAAAAGGAATGCAGATCGTAGTTTTAAAAAAAAATGATCACCACTGCTTTGTGACTGAGTACACTGAGTTGATGATAAAGATGATGGTGATGATGATGATGATGATGATGATGATGGTGATAATAACAGATAATAATTATTAATATGGCATCAGCTACACAGGTCATGCCACCAACGAGTCATTATGAAACACCATAATAGAGCACACCGTGTCAAGAATCCGTAAGCACTATGAGAAGGTGAGGGAGAAAGCTTCAGTGGTACTGCCATGTTCCAACAACCTAACGGCCTAGGGCACAGAAGAAGAAATGGCTAATCAATATCAAAGAATGGAAGGGAGCCAACTTTGTCATAACCTGAACACAGATCAGAGACTGACAGAGCGAGTTGTCAAAAGAAGTCTTCAGAGGTTGCCCCGAGAGCTGTCAGTAACACAATACCTGTTCCCGCACAATATCCACTCTAAGCACTTTGTAATGTATCAATACACCAACATACCCAAGTGACTACACTCACATTAAGTTCTCAGCTACCTGGCAATATGCAGGGTGCCAATCTGTTTAGGCCCTCAAATCCATATCAATCATTCTCTCGGTTTATAACCGGATCGAGTCAGGAAAATGTGTAAATTATTGTCTTTCCCAGGGAGAGCATGTCTGGTCCCGTTTCGTTTTGAGACCACGAATCTCTGATTCCGCCTCAGCCTGCCTAATGATGGGGATGGTGATTATATTTTGTGTTGCCATGAGGAAGAGCCATAGAAGATCGGAAATTGGCATTCCATCCCTTCAGACAATTCTTAAGTTATTAATTCCCCAGATTTATATTGCTTGTACTTAGAGCTAGTTGACAGGAAGTGGACAGCCTATGTCTTCATATTCGATATATATA
>JBCEWB010084395.1:0-12230 GCA_039654565.1 Peronia peronii
AATTTCCAAATTCCAAATTTCTACCCACAAAATTTCTCAGTAAAAATTGGCAACTTCTAAAAGCCGAGATAATCCTAATTTCTTTGGATTGAAAAGCTTAAGAAAAACAAAACAAAACAAAACAAAACAAAAAACACTCATCCATCCGTCAGTCAAACATTCGCCCAACCCATTCAAACAATTTACCAATCATGTTCTTAACAGAGAGCAAACATCAAGCATTCTATATTCCGTCTTCAAGAGAGTGGTCTGTTTATCATTTTCATTGCCAAATACTACAGAAAATTCAAATTTTGTAGGTATGCATCAACACCTGAAAACACATGTATCAAAATCATTCAAAAATAAATTTTTACATTGACAGAATTTTTTTTTTTCATTCTAGGAAATCCAACACAGAACGCCCGAACTGCCTCAAATGCAACTCAAATGACAGACAAAAAAAATGCGTTTCAGTATATTGTGTGTGATTGTCTAATTTTGAAAAAGCCGCTTAACTTTCATACAATAAATGCCTGAGTTAGCTGGAAAATCAGTCCCTTATTTTATTAGACTAAGGCAATGTTTCTTTGACCATTTACATGCAAGTGTAAATGTATCCTTACTTCATAGCCGTGAATGGAATTTCCTTTCCAGGACAAATAACGTTTGACATATCTTATCCTATTTTGTCTTATCTTATTACAATATATGCTACAGCATAAAACCCTACGCCACAGGTGATGTGAAGTGTTCATGAACATAATCATGATAAAGGCAAAAGGATGACACGGTGAACAATTACGTCTAATAGTCAAATGAAAATAAAGATGTGGACATCAATTCCTCATAATGTAGTAGGTTTGAGTACTTAACATTTCAGAAATTCATTTTAAAAAATCAGTCGGAATCCTCTTTTAGACCCAAAGCAAGTTCCAAGATGCATGGCAGATATCAATCGTTAATGTTATAAATTAAAGTCTTAATGATATGCATATATATCTATTGAAAATCAGAAATCATCACCATATGGCGGGCTCCTGCAAAACGCATGGTATCTGATGGTAAAGGTTCCGATCTGCCTTGCTCTGTTCTATCCTTTCCTGCATGTTCTAATAGAAAATTAGGCAACTTACTCACAACGGTTTATATCGACTGGTACGTTGTTGTGTAAACAATCAATATACAAATCTACTTGGCTATTGACAGAAGTAGAAGTCAATAGGCCAAATGACTATAATAATCTAATGATTGCCGGTTTCCACAAACTATGCCCTTTCACATCAAATCTAACCAGTGGATTAAAAAAGGTTTATCAGGAAAGAATATAAAACCACTGTTTAATCTGTTATATGCGGAAACAAAAACTGCCGTGCAGTGACAGTAATAACCAGCTTTTACATGGGCGAATCTATTTAAAGTGACTGGAAGAACCTCTTCATCCCAAATCCAAAGCAAACTCCCCGCCAATAATGCTAGCCATTTATGTCGGAGTCTATGATTGTATCTGTCTGTATGGAATTTGTAGTCACGAATTTGTTATAAATATTTATTTTTTTTTGAAAGGGAAGAAGGAGGGAGGGGGAGGAGAAAGAATCTGTTACCAGCGCTCGTGACCTCAGCGAAATGTGATGGAGAAGCAACGACAGGCGAAAGTCAAAAGCAATGTACTTTGCGGCAGAGCAATTCTTAAAAGCTTTGTGTTTCAAACACAACAGTATTTATTTATCGCTTTCTCAGCATTTTATTTGTATTTTGCGCGCCGCCTTTCAGATGGCTAAAAAGGCTTTTACCAGCAGCAGGTTGTTCATTCACCGATCGTCCATTGAGTTCTCAAGTAAAGAGGGCAGACGTGAGCTCTGTAATACAATAGCGCTATTAACGCAGTTGTGGAAATAGTGGCGATCCCTTCGCCCCCCCCCCCCTCCCATTTATAGATCGATGGGGAAAATAGAAGGCCGAGAATGAAATAACTACAGTCCGAGATGCAATGGAGCAAAGTCGAGAAAGCAGAAAAAAAGCATTAAGGCCCTGGACGTTAAATTCATTGACTGCGTCATTTCTTTTGCTGATGGTACAAGACTATATTATCGCAGTCACCAACTTAACAGTAATGCACCACTCACTTTATTATGGGGCGTGGCTGAACAGAATTCCTGCATTTGTTCACGGTAGTTACTGAGAATTCTACAGCTTCTTCACAGAGCAATATCTGGGATGCATAACGATAGGCTGAGAATTTCCGCGGATCTAGACTGCGTTCAGGAAAACCACAATGTTTTCGATGACTCCAGCCACTTTGGTTATGCTCTCGACTAATGGACTTCGTTCCTGATCTAGCAGTGTTCACATCGAGAAGAGGAACATCGCCGTTATTTAACAATGTGAGTTCTGGTGACAGACGTACTCGGCTTCTGTCTTAATATTGTGGAACAAGTTGTATTGTGAATAATGCACACAAGATGAGTCGCTATTGTGCAAATGTAGGCGTAACGAGCGTGACAAGAAGTAAGGCGGAATGATGCATTTTAAAATACAAGGTCCGATATTTTCTGCCAGCATCTCCATTGCGGTTCAGTTATGAACATTCCTCGCCACGGGAAGATTGAGTACAAATTCATTAATTATGTCGATTAACAGAGTGTCCTAGTCACATCCTTATAAACCGCACATCAGCGTTGTCAAAACAAATCTAACACGGAACTCCCAAGGAGCGAGTTCAGAAATAATTATTTTGGTGTTGTAAGGTCGCGGCTGAAGTAAAGAGGATAAAACTGACTTAGCGTGAAACCGACAAGAAAAATCAGGACAGCGGAGCTAAGAGATCTACGTACAGAGGATCTATAGAGGATCAATGAGCGTTAAAAGATTGACTATGGTGATGATGTCAACATGCCTAAAATTTTTCAGATGCTGGAAAGAAGACATCTCATCTCTGACATTTCCAAAGTTAGTCCATACATAATAAAGCTACAAGAAAAAAAAAAAAAAAGAAAAAGAAAAAATCTTTGCAAAGTAGAATAAAGCTATCTGTTTTTCTAAGCCATCGGAAAATAATCCATACTTCTAAAGATCATCTCGACACTAATGTGGGAAACAAATGTATGACTATATCGATTAGTACTTGAGTGTTCATTTATCAAATTTAGAGTAAGCTATCTGACTTAAGATAAAAACAAGAACAGAATAAATTATTTCACAACGCATCAAAAATCTATTCTCGGGTGTATAATACGTGCATTTTTAGAATATGTCCATGATGAGTTTCAGAAACTGGGAGCACAATTTTTAACCCAAATGTTTTTTCTCAAACTATTTCTAATATAGGTATTTCCAGATTTAATATTCCTTATATAATCAAGGAACCGATATCCCTTGAACTATTACTATCGAAATAAAAGTCTTGATCATTAACTTTTTCAGCTTATCACAGAGTTCTCGATTTCTCAGATCACATCACCTCACAATTCTTTCTCCCAATTCTCTTTTCTATGATTCCCCATTGACTAGTGTTCCGAATGTCTTCCCCTTTTCTTCTCCTCACTAATTTCGAAGTCCTCCTGGCTGGATTTCCAGACCAGCTATTTCTATGGCCCTGTCTATACGTTTTTCTCCATTTCCTCGCTTTTATGCTCCCTGTACAATTCGGGCTGGTCCTGTTTACTCCTCCTTCCAAAAGAGGATCACCAATATCGTCTATCTATAACCTCTTTCAGCTTTTCGCTGTATCGGGTATTCAGTCCCACTTCCTACCAGCGGACAATAAACCTATTTCTGTTTTTACAGCCTTGGACTTTGAAGGTAGAGAGATAAACAAGAAACAAGACGCTCTTCCTGCCAATGTTCACCTCAGTGTATTTCTGTCCTCATATACTAAGAAACTGATTGCGTTATCGTGACTTTTAATGCCAAATACTAGATATTTTGACTGGTCAGGAGAGAAAAAGTCACAAGAAAAAGGAGGAGGGGGGGTGGGGGCGCCAATAGACGCCAGGGCAGAGCAGGCCTAAAAAAGATGCTTTGTAATATCACAGAGTGGACAAGCATCAGTTCCGCAGATTTACGAAAGGCAACACGGAAGCAAGATCAATGGCTGAGTCCAATTGTGGACATCATCAATGAATGCTTCAACGATGGGAAGGAAAGATATCAGGAAGACAGAGGAAAAAGGGCAAAATAAGGAAAGAAGAGGGAAATGAAATAACGAGAGAGAAAGGAAGGAAGGAAGAAAGAAAAGAAAGAAAAAATAAAGAAAGACGAGGGAAAGGTGAAAAGGTGCATTGCACTGTCAATTACCTCGAATTCAAGACTATAAAGTTTTGCCTGAGACGAGATGTACTATTTTGTCGGTAGAGTGGTCAAGATCCACTAAGGAAAAACTCTAACACCTGTGTACAATTCTCGACTTCCCCATATTAACAACTTCTGTGGTGCCCATTTCCCATCAGAGAAAACAAATTAAGACTTTGAATCATCATCATCGGCGATAACGATATCTCTACCATACCCATAGTAACAGTAAAATAGATTATTTGAGGTATATCAAAATTGTTTCCACTAAATACATCGATCTAATGGTAAGGACAACAACATGAGCAACAACATCACCATCATCATCAATAAAAACAACAACAACACACATATACATACATACACACAGAAAACTAGAACAACAAAACCGATTGTGTTAAAAAGCTTTCAAAAAAAAAAAAGTTTCTCCTAAACATATCGATCCAACACCGGCCCACCTCGGGCTGCCAATTGGCGTCGGGCAACAACGGAATTAAAACGGTAACAAAAACAAGAAACTCGACAAATTCCATCTCATTACGCGTTTGCCCGGCCGACAAATTGAATTAACCAGTTTGGAAATATTTCTGACAGCCACTTTCTCTCCAACGAGTCTCAAGAGCCCTACCATCATTGTCCGCGTGCAATTCGGAGCAGGTGACTTTGTGATGGTGGTAACGTGCGCCATCATTTAGCAATGTAAATACTGTCCAATAATTAAGAGGAACAAGAAAACAACTATCTACAAATGAGGAATCACTAACTTTGACGAGTAACTTCCATTTATGGCTTTTCGACTAAAAATTAGCTGCAAGCAAGGAATCATTAACATAGAGAAGTAACTTGCATTTATCGCAGTTAGACTTTTTGACATGTTGAGTACAAGCAATGGGAGGAAAAAAGCTGACATTTTGTTATAAGTTATGAGTTGTGTTGATGAAGTTCCCTTCAATCAGCTGTCCCTCTGGGGTTATTGAGTGGTGCACTTGAGGGTAGTGGAGACCGACTAACAAAACGAAAGAAGAATTTGCGCGCGCATAATAAGGGCAGTCACAGTTTCAAATGTGTTAAAACGGCTCCATCTAAAAGGATATTGTATTACAGCGTTGTTTTCTATTAATCATCTTCTTTTCAGCCCCTCCAAAAAAAAAAAAAAATTAAAAATGTGCAATTTCAATTGTCATTTCAAAAGCCACTATGTAAAACAATCCGTTCCTGCTGATGAAAATAGACAGACAGATGATTGAAAAAAAAGACAAGGCAAAATAAAAACACGGTGGCAGGAAAAAGATACATGATTTCGACTTTACACTTACAATACTATTGAAAAACTAAAGACAGTGATAAAACAGGAAGCTGGCAACTTCTTCCTCTGTTATGCTCTCTCTCTCTTCTCTCGGATTTAAAATCCAATGAAAACATCTTTCCATCTTCTTCCTTGATGTCATCAGGACAATAATTTGCACACTGTCAGCTTCAATTAATGTAGTACTTGATATGGAGATTTTACTGATATAAACTGATGTAGCTCTTTGTTTCCAGCAAAAAAAGTGGCCCGTTCCATTTTAGTGCAATAATGGCATTGCAATGCTAAAATCCAGCTACTTGTGACAGCTACGCGCAAAATTACAGGCAGACATTAACAATGCCAATAATCACTGGGGACTAACAAAGATGTCTACTGTACTTACATAAATCCAGACAATCCTGTCAATCTTTGGGATGTTTGGATTGCAAATATATGCAAATGCATGGATAAATGGCTTTTATTACATGTAAAAACACATTCATGGCAGGCATGCTTTTTTTCTTTGTTGGCAATGTCTCTCAATTTTATCCCGTTATTCGTTTTGACAGATGTTACAAAATTGTCTATTAACCGGGTCAGAAATTGTTGGGACAACTGTCTCGTCCAATTCCCAAATGCTATTATTCTAAAAGAGAAAAAAAGGCAAATCTTGTGGTCTGTCCCTGGCATAAATCGCCATAATTCGCAAATGAACACATAATTGCACATTGAAACTGGTAATGCAACTTTTATGTCACTGCAAAAGTCGATAATCATTATTTTTTTTCACATTATGAGCTTTTTAAAATGTGTTTGTATTATGCAAGTTAAGTTTTATTTTTCCTCTCAGTACATCTTTTTTCTGCAAAAAAAACTGCTAACACAATACTTTCGGTATGTGTTCTCTCTGGGTAATTGTGAGAATATGACACATTCACATATACAATAATTGTACTAGAAACATATGGTTTCAAACTGAGGAATACAATGTATTCAACTGAGGTTTTCCTTTCCTGGACCAACTGAAAACAGTTTTCTATTCGGTCATGAGTGAATCACAAACAGGATGGCCATAACTTGAAAGATGAAGAGGCAAAAAGAACAAAAAGCGGTCAAAATTTATACAAACACTAGCTAATCAACCGGACCGCGGATGAGACCAGAGAAGCCATGTCCTAATTATGACGGGCATTGACAAGCCCTGTCCCTGTTCTGGGTCAGGCCTCTGATAATCAGTGAATCTTGGCTGCCGTCTTTGAGAAAAAGGGGCCAGAATTCAGAACTGGCCTCGTGGACCAACAGATGCCTCGGCCATTCAGTGTTGCCAAGACATACAGAGACTGATTTAGCAAAGGAAAGACCGGTGGAATCAGCTCCCATCCAAGGAAGATAATGACTCTGGAGATGAGGCGAGCGGGCCGTGGGCCATCCATCTTGCGGCACGCCACGCAAAATATGGATTGATCCAGACGAAGTGCTTGGTTAATTCTCTGGGAGCCGGGCCACAACGTGGAGATAGAGTCAGTCTCACATCCACTGAATCAATATTGGATTTAATCCAATGACACAATTGGGACATTCGTAACTAACTGATAAATGGGAAGAAAACGTGGCAAAATTGTTATCTGGATTATACTACTTACCACGACACATAATAAAAAAATCGTCTTGGAAACACTATTACCCCTCTGCTAAAATATCTCAAACTTAACAACTTTGGACCAGAAAGAAAATAATCTATGATAATAGAGCAGCTGCCAATTGGGAACTGAAAGTCTCTGCAGTTTACAATAAACAATGAAGACAATAACCGCAAAAACAGTGACATTAAGATGATAGCAGCAACACCACACAAATCAAGAGTAAAAGCAAATGATGACCTCAGTCTCCGGGATAATTTCCAAATATCATTTAAGGTTTAACTTGTGGCTTTGGTTTGATATTTCCCATTCAAAGGGAGCACATCACTTAGTTGTTCTTTAAGAATAACAGAAAAATATTGGACAGAAAAATAATGTTGGAATTCTTAGGCCACGATAAACTTTAGAAAAAAATATTACAAAAGTAACGCCACAAGATATCCTATTGTCTTATGAACTTCTACTTTATTTTGTCATTGTAATTTTGTGCGCCAATAACTCATATTCTGAATGACAACAGAAACCCATTCCTTTCTCCCCAGTAGAACAAGATGATAAAGTGTTCGCATACAAGGGCTGTGGAACGGCTATAAGAATACTAAGCTCTTGCGTTGCACAAAATAAAATGCTTTAGGCGTCTTATCATTTCCTCGCTCAAAATGTTAGAATTTAAGGAAAAATTGTTTCTGGATCTCTTTGGTGAAGCAACCGCGGATTCTTCATCTCGTGCTGTCTTTGGCTCAGAGCCAATCAATGGATGTCAATCGGTCACAAACAAAATACAACAATACAGAAGCTGACTTGTTTTCTTTTCACTAAGAAAATAAAATAGAACTGAAATTTCTTGCAGTTTTTCTCTTGGACATGATGCTCTCATTCCCAATCAATACAAATGGATTTAGCATTGTGACACATGACGTCTGAGAGTTGACAGCAAACTGTCAGTATCTTCACTCCTGAGTCATAAAGTCTGGCAAAGAAATAAAAAGGGCAAAGGAAAACAAACAACAGCACAACCCAAAACAACGGCATAACTAGCTTGTATTTGTATACAATACTTTCAGGAGATTATTCTTGATTTTTAGAAACAATATCAACAACAAAAATGACATGAGAATCAAGCAGACCTACCACTGCAAAAAGCTATAATGTAAAGAATTATGTTAAAGGAGAGAAATAAAGTGAGACAAAGATATAAACAGAGAAAGCGAGAAGAAAAAGATAAAGAAGACAAAGCAAGAAAGAGAAAGAGAAAAAAGAAAGGAAGAAAGAATGAAAGAAATTAGAAAGAAAGGGCCGACAAAACGATAATTCTGATGTAACATAATGACGAGCCTCCGACAATGACCAAAACAACAGATAAATAGAAAACGTGGCGATACATTTTATGAAATCTAAGGTGACCATGAACGTGGGGAAAAACCGGGGCAATTTAATCATAAACCATGCTAGAACGACCAGGTTAGCATGGTAACCGCACGTCTACACTCACTGGCCAAGAAGTCCAGTGAACAATGACTTCTGAAGGAAAGCAAATGGGATTACATTATTTCAAAGAAAAGAATGGCACAAACATGGACGAAAGGTTAACAACTTTGTTGACAAAATTACATACAGAATAACAAGAAGAAAAACTACATGAAGAGGCGAAGAAAAAAAAATCAATATTACTTTGTTGTCCCGCCAAGCTTTTGCTACCCTGATGAAGAACTAATTCAATCTTACATTTGCACATCTGATATTCAATGTCTAAAAATATTTTCACTACTACAAATACTACAATAAACGTACACTGAATTAACATTATAAGTTGTCTTTATCCTGCTACTGATGCCTTGTTCGTGAAATGACTATGATGTTAGTGGGGCAAAATGGGTTAGAAATTTTGGCGCTTCATCTATTTCATCACACTGTTTTCAGGTATTAATTCTTTCATCTGTTGTTTGTGGAATTTTAATTTACCGAGTCAGTTGCAATGTCAGTATTCAAAACATTTCCATAAATTGCTAATGATGATCTTTTTACTCTCTTAAAGAGCAAAGTTGGTCTGAAACTCTGGTAGATTCCATCAATGTATTTCATTTTCAACTTACCAGTTTTTCAGATTGTTATTTGTTTCTTTTAATATATTAAGTTAGTTATCAATAGGCAGTCTGTGTCTATGTCTAGGAATTCAAGGCATTTCTCTGAATTGTGGTGCTGGTGATATTTACCATTCCAAACACTATTGAACAAACATGAAACAAACAAAACCACGGCAACAACAACAACAAAAATTCAAACAAAGAGGCACACACAGTCATGTACACACACAGACATACAGACAAGACATAGAAGTAATGCAGCATAGCAGAACTGCACCACTCAAAAATGATGCAGCATAGCATAATAGGCGTGGCATACATTATGTAGTTCACTGTGTGCATGCTGTGATTCTAGACAATATCAGGCCGTTGGAATCAAACAGCATACAAGAAGAGTTGGAACAGTCTGGAAGCGCATGATCTGACATGGCCGCAGATATTTCAGGATTGCATGCAGAACACATTGACAAGTCTGACCAAGACTGAACTGCCTAATACGACGACAGGACTCTTTTTCTTTCAGACAGAGCAAAATCGAGCTTTAACATTCTATAATCCCGTGCAAGCTATATGAAACAAATTGAATCAAGTTTTATAAGACTGTAAGGTAAGAAAATCATGGGCATTTTAACGTAAAAAAATCACGTTCCCTTGGCAGTGAATAAAATGCACTTTATGCAGTCGATTTTCCATTGGGATGATTGAGATTTAAATTTCATTGGGAGTAATATAAGTATGATATCAGCTGTACAGGTTCTCGAGAGTTAAAGTCGGCTAACTGAAAGACAATGTGAAAGAGGTCAAGCTGAGCGCTACATGGCATACACCTGAGAAAGGCTTAAATTTCTCAATAGCGCTGATGATTACGGCGTCATGACATCTCATCGTCATGCTCACAATATAATTGGTTTGGTCTTTTTTTTTTTTTTCTTTTTACTGTTTCGAGAAAAATGGGAAACCAGTTTCATTTCAACATTTTACATCACGCCCCCTTTTGTTCTCAAATGATGCTAAGCTTTTTTTTTTTGTTTGTTTGTTTTCACAAAATTCAACGTTGGAAACATCAATACTTAAAGAGTTAAGTTGTAAAAGAGTCAAAGTATTCAGCTACGGCCTGAACTCAATTTGGCCACACACATTAGGCAATAATCGTCTGAGCATGACGTCATGTTTTCCCGAAGAAACATCAAAATCCCAAAAGCAACTACAGGTCTCTCATTCAAACAGACAGAGATGTGGCACCAACATGACTGTGTTCTTGGCTTTATAAAACAATATACAATAAATAAATCTATTTTTGTTCTATAAAACGGGAAAAAGCAATTGACAAATCCCATCTGCCTTCCCCCTAATTAGGACGACCAAAAAAAAAAAAAAAAAAGCCGTAAATATCGAGACATAATGAAAATGACATTAATCTACATATGGGAAATGTTATGCACAACATGGTGCTACTATTAGATGTGTCAATTAAAAGAAAAAAAGTTATACGATGCGCCTTCCCCTATTCGCAAGAGTAGCCTTATGCTGCTTAGTTCTTCACTGTCCCAGAATAAGAACTCAATTACAAAGAAATGCGCCCAAAGTCTAGTTTTATCGACCCCGAAACACATAAGATGAAATCAGAAACTTCAGCTCTCCCACAACGAAGACCAGATCACTGAGTATCAGTTGCATTTCCACTCCTTAGGATGTTCATGTTCTATATAAAATAAATAAATAAATAAATAAAAATAAAAAAACAAAACAAAACAAAAAAATCGCGCCTAGTAACAGCTAATCCGCTGCAACAACTGGGAGACCTTTACCGTCACAAGTCTGTCCTTTTTTAAAAAACTTACACCTCTTCCACGTTCTATATACTTTCCTGTATAAATGATATTTCAATAAAGCTAATAACAAGAGCAATAACAACAGCAGCAGCAAGAGAACAGCTGCTGCCAATAATAATAACAATAACAGTAACAATAACAAAAACAACAGCAGAACACCAACAGCGACAACAAACAAGACATGCAAGCAAACAACAGCCTCCTTTTTTTTTTACAAATTTCTGTGATCGTAAATATCAATGCAAGTAAGCACGTTTGATATAAGATGGCACTGAAAATCATCGTATCAAATCACATCATCAATATACCGCAAATGACCCATCAGGCTGCGAAGTACTGGTTTGAGCCTTGCTCCATAGATACTATAATATCTCATAGATACTATAATATCTGTTCTTCTCCTGTCGTGCATCTGAGACCGGTACACGGCTAATCGAGGACTTTTCTGTGATCGGAAAGGCAATGTAATCCTAGACAAAACAAATTACTACAGCCAAGAGTTTAAGCCTAATTAAGTCCAAAGGAATAACCATACAATATCTTACAACCGATACACTCGCGGTAATAAAACACAAAGATTTAGAAATTAAGGGATTTTATCACTGATCGGATAAAGCAATCTCACATACGCAAAATCTTAAGCGTAAACAAATACTAGAAATGACGGGTCCAATACTTTGTAAAATAATATAACAACTTGATTCAGTTCAGCATCAGAAATGTTTCTGCACGTGTTAACTTCCACTCCGCGAGGTACCCCTATTACAACTGATAGGCAAACTTGAATTTGTTATTTTTATATTTTATACACACACAAACCGTTCTGGAAATAGAAGCACTGAGAAATTGCTTACAGGCACAAGCACCGCCTTCCTGCCAGACAGACAGACTACTGCCGCCTTCCGATATTGCAGTTCAACATAAGGGGCGTTTGCCCATAGTGTGGTAGAAGGGAGCCTCTTTCCGCCTCTCCCACCCCGCCGGGCACACCAGCGCGGACACACGCGTAAACGCACAGTAGGATCGCTAGGGCTTCAAGGAAAACTGAAGCCGTGAGGAGAGAGAGAGGGCGGGGGGGGGGGGGGGGGGGGGGGGGGGTGCAACCCCACAACCCCAA
>JBCEWB010084406.1:0-12710 GCA_039654565.1 Peronia peronii
TATCTATCTATCTATCTATCTATCTATCTATCTATCTATCTGTCTGTCTATCTCTCTTTCTCTCTCTCTCTCGTTTATTTTGTAATTTTTAATAAATCTAAAATTGCCAAGGATAAATACTGATAGTTATAACTGTATACTAAATGCTTTTGTCAACTTTCATTCTTTGTACATTTATTATGTCATAAGTTGCCTCACTCTTCTATGTGAGATGACCATACATTGTCAGATTTGTCTAGAACTTCATCGAACTAAACAGTAAGCTACAAATATCTCAAGTACGAGTAGAGGACCCACGACATTCGAGCGGAGATATTTTAAAAACAACAAATATAGTTTGGGACAACCCGACATTGTCCTGCGACTTAAAGGGTTTGACAAGAATTCGTATTGTAAGGAATGTTGGTAGTTTGAGTGGTGTAGTTAATCATTATTCAAAGAAAACGCGTTCCCTGTTTGGTCTTATTTATTTCTCTCTTTCTCTCTCTCTCTCTCTCTCCCTCTCTCTCTCTCTCTCTCTCCTTATTTTGGTTGATCTAACTTTTTGTTTCATTTTCATGGTAAGCAGTTCATGTAACAAAACAGGCGGAGGTGGTATCGGTGGCAAAATTAATATGTTTGTCTATTGCCACAACAGGTTACATATTGACTAAGTTTCTGCTTTCCATCCGAAAACGAAACAGCTTGAACACAACTCGATCATCGGTTCTGAATCATGAGCGACAGATAGGTCTACAAATAAAGTTGACATTTATTTGCCTCATTCAGTGCACCCAAAATTGTTCGTTTTAGTTATTCAACAGTACCAATAATTTATATTCGACTAAACAAAAGCTGGGAAATCCCAACCGGAGTGTTTGTACCCCTCTGCTAAAAACAGAACACTCACTGATATTTGTTACTACTCCACCACGAGATCCGAGAACAATTGTCACCGGTCCCGTGCATTTTTATATGTTTTTTCTATGTCAGTGACAGTAAACAGTTTGGAGTGTTTGTACCCTCCTACTAAAATTAGACGGGGATTTCCAGCTGTTCGCTTATTCGAAACAAATCTATTCTGTCGATGGTTAACATTACTAAAGTCGAATGTTATGGCATTTCGTTTGGTCTACAAATAAACTTAACTAAGGTGTATGTGAAAAAAAAACAAAAAAAAACGTATAAACATTTTTAAACGCCTCGGGGCATCATTGTTAACCACAAAGTGTCAAATCCACCGACTTGCATGAATTAACTCATAGAGCGACTGGAAAGCTAGAGCTAGGGACTGAGCGGACTGCCCTATACACTCACTCCCGATGGAATCATGAAGTTGTGTAAGATCAGTTAGAATTAAATATATACTTTGGCTATGGACTTCTTTGAGAACTACTTATGTTTTATTTGCCATTTCTTTTTAATTTAGTTTCATTTTAATATACTTAATATCTCAGACAAATTGTGTGGTTTTGAAGATCACGAAAAGTGGTAAGATACTAAATGATAATTGAACATCACATATTCCAGTGCAGTACAGGTTCTAAATTCTTTACAGTATAATGTTGTCCAGACAGACAAAATGGGCATATATATATATATTTATATACATATATAACCTATAGTTCTCAGCTTCCTGGAAAGCGCAAAGGCGACTGCTTGTTGGGAGCTGCTCATATCGTTATCAGTCTACCAATAACAATCCGTCATACCACTCACGAATGGGCGTAGAACTGCATAATCCCTGGGTGATCAAAAAAAAAGTCTGAGAAGTAATCGTTGCACTCACACGAAAGAGATACTAATTATAATAACACACGAGCTCAAGAGAATGAGATAGAGCTATCAATATGCTACTTTATGAGAAAAAAAATCCCGCTTTGAGAAAACAAAAGATAGTCTCAGGTAACAAATGTACACGCCCTTTACAGAGATGGACGGTGATCCGTAATCTATTGAAGGATAGTCTGTAAATTCTAGGTCGAGTCAGAAAGTGTGTATAGACTGTCTTTCAAAAAGACAAATTGTCCGGTCTCCTTTTGTTTCGAGCTCAAGAAAGTCTGATCCCGAGAGAGACTGCCTAACCACAAGACTATGACGACAACTTTTTAAAATAGTAATTTTAAGTTAAAGTGACGGCTTCCGCAATATGGCTGGGCCATCCTATGAAATACACCTGTCGATACCAAAGTTTTGTACTCAGTGCCATTCGGTAGCCTAGATACAAGAAACAAGATCCACTCCTTGAAGTCGATACCGCTTGGGCAGTCAAAATAACAGAGACGAAACGATATTTTTATGATCCGTACCGCCCTTTGCCAAAGCCCTGATGCTGCTCATGAACAAAAAAACCTGCCCAACTCATAGAGATCTGTATTTATGCCAGACTAGACAGCGTGGCTCAGGTGGATGTGCCAACCAGACCCATTGTCCACTCTCACACAGAGCCTGAGCAGCGCACGCTCACTGCAAACCATGCTAAGGAACAGTCCATTGTGGATATCTCATAGCAAGGGGCCAGCTCTTAACTTGAGCCAAACTTGACATTTATTAGGTCTCGGAATCAATCAAAATGAGCCGTATGTCGATTTTCCACCAAATTGAGCTATTAAAGTAATGTCGTGTAAACCTTAATTCATACATTATCATTCGGTGAAAAAACATATATAGCTGGCTTGACTGTAGCCAATAGATATTGCGAAGTGAAGACTCAGGAGATGATACCTCAGGCAGTATCAGGTATAATCAGGAAAAAAATGTGAAGAAATGAAAAGTTCAGTACTTAAATCTACAGATTCACCTCATAAAATCCTGGTGTAATCTGTCTTAAAAACAACATTTTCATACTCAGAGATGATTTTTTTTTTCAGTTTCTGCAATATACAAAACACGATATTAAATCACTTTCATAACTTTCAACCTCTGATTTCTCTGTTTTGACTGGCCGAGAGACATATTTGAAAAAAAAAAAAAAAACAACACAATTAGGAATGATAACAGTAAGGGAACTGAAAGCCCGGAGCATGCTCAATGTTTCAAATGAGAAAACAGTATTAGCGAACAGACTTTTAATGCAGATCGGTGGTCAGTAGGCAAAAAGATGTCATTGTAAAGATTACAAACTTCAACTGTATCTTAGGACGCAATCATCACTTTGTTTTAAAAGGTTGTTCAGGTTATAGAGAGTGAACAGAATGGTCGTTCGGGAGTTGCCCTATCTCCCCAGTAGCTTCTCTTTAACCTTTTTTCTTGCCAATGCTGTTTGAGAGGATGTAAAAAGCACATAATATCTTATCAGCCTAGCTTATAAGAGAAGTAGATATAAAGGAAAGTCATGGTATCACCCATGAACCAGACAGAGCCGTAGTCCTGGCCCGATGAGATGGGGTGGGGGACTGAGGGGATGAGCTAGGGGTGAGGGGACCATACTCGCCTGCCTAGCCTTACATGCCAGATCCGGGGAGGGGGGGGGGGAATGGGAGGGGGGGCAGACTTATCCCTTTCCCAAGATTAATCCTTTTACTTATGGCATGAATGAGGACGTGAAAAATAGGACCCGGCGATAGCAGTAGCACGCCAGGAGGTTTTTGTTCAACTTTGACGTAATGTCTCGTTGTCCAGTCTGAGCTTGAAGTGGAACATTAGCAAAGCTGAGTCGTGAGGGCATCGCGGTTGGGAGGAAAGTCATCCTTTCCCTGCGCGACACCCCGGGCCAACACTGGCTGTGACCCTCAGGCCAGATCTGTCATGCCTTTTACATGCAGGTGGATGTGGGCAGGAGTATCCGTAAGACCCAACCAGAATCCACCCAAGGGAATAAATATTCTGAGATCCTGCATGTATTGTGTACACGTTATTTACTTTTTTCTTTCATTGATGCAAAACATGTATAAACCTGTTAGGCCCAACAAATTCGCCGGGTGATAGTTGGCAATAAATGTGTGTGTGCCTGTGCCATGAAGTACGCGGCTGTGGAGGAGGAAAGCCATTCTCCTCCCGCCGTAAAACAATAAAGGCTTTGAGCCCACTTTAATTTTGGCCACCTACTTTATATTGATCCTCAGGACATCTGGATAGGTGACTGTATTAAGACTCACGAAGTGCTAATAACCGTTGCCACGGCCCGACACGGTTATAATAAAAGCTGAGATAGTCTTATCCATTTAAAAACTGAAAGGCCTTCAAAAATTTGGCTTGACCCATGATTTCTAATGAAAAATGGATAGCACCAACGTTTCACATGTTTACGGTGAATTCTTAGGTATGTCGTTGACCACTGAATTAGGTCCATGGCAGGCAAGGTGCAAAACCTGTATGAACGCAGTGAGCCCTACTTCATTTCACCATTGGTTAGTCTTTTCGTGCCTGAATGATCGTAGCTTATTATGCATTTTTATATCTGAATGTCACTGATACCCGACTTGGTACAATGTAGTCGTCGTGATGATGTGAACATTTGCGCGATGTGAATTTTTTTTAAAAAATCATCAAACTTATCAGACTCACCACAGAGTCAATATTATGAGGCCGGGCAGTTTCTGAATGGAAAAAAAAAGGTAGGGGGTGAGAACAGAGAAATGCTGCAAATAAAATTATGATGTACCCCATGTTTAAGAGGTTAACAAGATTCCACTACTAGATTGCAGTCTGCGGCCAACAACCTGGGGAAAATGGTTGTCTTTTTTTTTTCCAGATTGTGGCACTTTATGTCATTTATCATATATTTCGCAGAGGACAACGTGTGATCAAGATTTCTCGTGGTCAGCTATTATTCTACCTATTTCTGTGTCACGATTACGGATTTTATATCTCTGTTACTGTAGCATTTCTGTATCTTATAAGAAAAACGGTGTTCTAGTTTTCGTTCATTGTTGTATTTTTTGTTTCTTTTCTGTAATTGCTCATTAATGTCATTCGATTTTTCTTTCTTTTTCTGTTTCTTTTTCGGTTGTTGTTGTTGTTGTTGTCGTCGTCGTCGTTGATGTGTTGTTTGTAATGATAATGGTGATACTGGTATTGATGCTATTGTTGTTGCTTTTGTAAATATTGCTATTCGTGTTTTTGTTCTTCTAGTTCTTCTGGCTGTCCTTTGGAAAAGACGGGTTGATGCACTTAAAATTCAAAATATTAGAATGTACTGACTTTTTGAACCCTGAACATTGTGGAGCTGGGCTGTGATTTATCTGTTCCATAAAGAAAACCATGTTCATTGTGTCTACTTCTATTATGGAGGTTTACAAGCTTTCTTTTCTGTCACAAAGATACATGGGTAACAGGTGGCACGCATTGAGTGTGCCACAATGGCAGCGGAAACATCGCCTGGAATTCGTTTTGACGAAAGCTGGTGCTGCTAATTAAATTCGGGTTTTCTTTCACTTTACGTGACGTCACCTCAGGGCCCTCTGAAGCCAGTAGAGGCCAATGTCTAAGGTCACCGTCTAAATAGCGAACAGATCTTTACGATACGGGTTTTTTTTTTAGACAAAGACCGTGGACAGGCTAATGATCTTGTGAACGCAGGCAGGAGGAGAAGGGACAGCTGTAGAGCTCGGTGGGGGTGGAATCTCCAGGGAGCATCTCAAACTCTATAAATTCCCCATTCCTTCAGCCAGCCATTTCTTGGCCAAATTGAACTCCAGGATATCCCCCGTCTCCTCGCCTCTGTCTGACCTGAGAGATTAAAGAGTCGTGTAAGTGACAGTTCAGTGTTTGAGTCACGTGTGCGTAGGGAAAACACGCGGGCAATAAAGGTTGCAATTTTGTTTGCCTTATCTGAGCTTACCTTACTGTTACAGATTATAGACAATGTTCGGTAATTTTGTAATTTTTTTGTCAGTATAACAGTACATTGTGTTAAGTTGAAACCTAAAGAGACAGTTTCTTGTAGTAAATTAAATAGTATCCTGCGACTTTTTTTTTTTCTAAATGGTAGTACACCGGGCCATTCCTACAAACAGTCAGTAGTTCAAGCAAGTCATTTGCTAAAGAAAAATAGAAAAGTGTGCAATTTTAACAGTCATATTTTACAATTCCTGTACTTTTTTTTTTTTCTTTATTAAAATCAGTGTAATGTCACATCATATTGAACTGTAACCTAAACGGACAATAATTTCTTGTGCCTTTTTTCTATATGGCAGTTTTCCCGACTACTTGTGACAAACTAAAATTCAGTGATTGAGTCATTCGCTCAGGGTAAACAGACAGAAAACTATACAATTTTACCAGCTTTACTTTATGATTCCAGAGCGGTTACATTACACCACAATATTCGACGAATTTTGTTTGTCGGTGTAACAATGCATTGAGTTGAGTCGTTTTCTAAACATGGAGTTTCCTTATACTAGTGATCCTAACCGCTCCAAACACACACCAGTTGTCTAAGTTATGAACCTGTGGGAACCCAGAAAATAAGGAATGGAATTTGGTCTGCCTTACGTTACAGTGGTAAAAAGAGTTATACGCAACAGCCCGTGTTTTGTTAGTTTTGTTGTTGTTTTGTTTGTGTGTGTGTGTGTTTGTTTGTTTTGTCTGTTTTTGTGAGTGTGTTTTGTTTTCTTCATAATAATTCAATGCATTGAGGTATAACCTAAACAGGCAGTTTCTTGTAGTGAATTAAACAGTTTGCTGCGTCCTCTCCCCCTCCTTGTTTTGTATGGTAGGTAGTACTCTGGACTACTCCTAAAAAAAAGTCAGTATTTAAGTCACTTTTTCAGAGACAACAGAAAAGTATGCGATTTGACCTGCCTTATGTTATATTTCCACTTTATATACAATGTATGGAGATTTTTTTTCCATTGTAGCAATCGAATCAGGTTGAACATATACAAGTAACTTCCTACACCCTTTTATCTGTATGGCAGTGGCTCTAATTCCTCCAAGAAATCCCTGGTTGTTTGCATTAGGGGCCGATAGGAAAACAGGTAATAACATGAAGTTCTGCCTTTCTTAAGACTTATTTACAGTGCAAGAACTATGTACAGGGGTATCCATAAGTAATCTTACACCTTTTAATTTTTAAGAGTAAAAATGAAGCCGATGAATACATTTCATTTATTACATAACTGAACTGTTTAACAGTGTTCTGATAAAGGTAGCAACTTATTGTTATTGATTAAGAATGTATGCTTTCAATGAGTTGTGTCAACTCAGTTCGCTTTCTGAACTTAATTATACTAGTTTCAGTGTCATTTAGTCGCAGTTAATTGTTAGGAAACACAAGTAAGTGTAAGGTTACTTATATATGCTGCACATTTTGTAAATATAATAAATAAACTCGTTGTCTGAAATATTACATGTACCATAAAAACATAATACAGGAGTTGGTTCTTGTTTCTTTGAACGGTTGAATTCAGATTATGGGAAGGTGAACTTTCTCGGTTTTCTCGATTGCGAGACCTTAAACGATTGTTCTTCCAGCCTAGACTCTTCATACTATTTCTTCCCAAAAAGCTGATAATCTTCGTAAATTATTACCGCATACTGTGTGGTGCGTGAGTGGTGTGCGGGTAGTGTGTGGGTGGTTGCGGGTAGTATGTGGGTGGTGTGTAGGTGGTGCAAAAAAGGTATATTGGACAGATGAGCGACTTCGGAGAGACGGTGACATGACTAGTTTTAAACTGCGTAATTGGTGTGTTGAGTGGTTCAAGAAGTGGCATTTTTCTGTAAGATTTTTCTACAATGCTTTTAATTTATAGCGCACGCAATGTCTTGCACATTTCACTATTGTTAGTTTGGTTGGTTGGTTGGTTGGTTGGTTGGTTGGTTGGTTGGTTGGTTGGTTGGTTGGTTGGTCGGTCGGTCGGTCGGTTGTTCGGTCGGTCGGTCGGTTGGTTGGTTGGTTGGTTGATTGGTTGGTTGGTTGGTTAGTTGGTTGGTTGGTTGGTTGGCTGGTTGGTTGGTTGGTTCTTTTTATTTTTCTTTTTTTTCTACAGTTTCTTTCCTTATCTTTCGAGGTGAATTCTACAAAGATTATGCACACACAGTCTGAACTAAATATGAATGTCCCTGTCTTTTTGTGTGCATGTGTTAAACAATACTTCCAGTGGGCTCACGGAATTTGACCATGTTTGCTTAATGCTAAGAGATGACGATGGACAGACTTACAAGATTTTCCAAATCATGACAGTTTTTCAATTTCACTTCAAAGGCGATTTGAATCAGTACTGGAGTCATGGACTATATTTTTAAAAAATATGAATTGTATTGAGATGAAGTATAAGATTGCGACAAAAGGTTGTAATTGTTACTTTTTTTTTTCCTTGGTTTAAGTATAGCTTTACATGCTGCAGATACACATAAATAATACTGGTGCTAACGTTTAGGGATCTGGTGATTCTATAGATACTTGCTTAGTACAATTATAAAATAAACCACTAACGATTACTCGTCTCTGAGAGAATACACCTTCATCAGGTAAATTACTTGTATAGTTGAGCATGGCAAGCAATTATACAATTAGCAGGTAAGTTTCTCCTGCCGCGAAAATATACAGAACGATCGTACTTAGAGCTAGGCAATACTGTTGGGAACAACCATCAAGACAGTTGGAAATGATTATACATAATTATGATCGTGGCAGGAACAAAGATGCCATTGGACTTCAGTGTTAATTTCATTTCTTTCTTTCTTTCTTTCTTTCTTTGTTGTTGTTATTGTTATTGTTATTGTTGCTGTTTTGTTTTTGTTTGTTTATTTGTTTGTTTGTTTTTTCGTTGTTTTTTTTTCTTTACAGAACATTTTGATTGATAAATAAATATTTTTAGCCCAAGAAACCTTACAAAAAATTGTTTTGAAGTATTACAACATATTTAGCTCCTGCAATGCCTAGCTAACAATGAGGATCATAACGACATAAAGGTGTTCTTCTCAAGAGAAAAGTGCTGGAAACAATAAAATTATAAGTTGAGACAAAGGATTTCTGCTATTCGAAGGTAGGGATTGGTCATTTGATGTCAAGAATATAATAAACGTAAGCATTAGTTTGAGAAATGCGCTGTAAACTGGAAGGATCTGTTCCTAGAATAGACAATCTCTGTGACAAAGAGATGGCTGAACTCTACCAGATAAAATAAATGACAAAGACAGCAGGCTACGTACAGTTTAGCACAGGGAGGATACAAAATGGACGAGTCCCGATTAATTAAAGGTCAAGAATATAATTAAATAGCTGTCATTTATGGCTAATTCTTTTTCTTACAAGTCTTGAAACTTATATACTCTAAACCATTAGTGGCATTTTAAAAGTAAATTTAAAACTGCATAGTTTTAAATTATCCTGCCATCAAGAGATTATGAGACAATTTTTATCGCTTGGTCAATTTCATGTGTTGAAGTCTAATACATTCCAATTCAGATATGCAATGCAATGAAAGGAAAAAACTCCTTTAGACACGGACCATACTAATTGATTTTTAGTGGCAATTATTTGCCAGAAGTTTATTTTTGCTGTCTGTGACAAATGACTAGGCAGAACAGTATTGCTCACAAAGCAGCAATAAATTTATCCATTCTTCTCCATCTTTTAAGGTTCTGTTCGGTTCTTTATCGCGAATTAACTTGATCTCTGTACAGATTTCATATCACGTTATCTTCTTTAACCGTTTCAGTGCTACTTCAATTTTTCAGTCTTTGTTCTAAGCCTCAGCGATATGGTCAGTCTTGACCACTGCTATCCCCCACCTGCACTCAGTCTCGCCTATTGTGAGCGAGCCAGCCAGCACGTCCTATACTTTCTCACAGGTAATCAGAGACATCGACTGTCATTCAAGGTTACTAATTGTTACATGAACAAGGAGAAAACTGCATATGGTTTAGGCTCTCATCAGTAGGACATCTATCAATCAGCAACTTCGGGCATCTATTCAAAGATTCTTCTTATAGCTGTGAAATGAATGCCAATAATAGGAACATTGGATCAAAGGAGAAAAGGGTGTGGTTAGTTGAAAGCTGATTGTGGACATACCACGTACATCCTCCCACACATGACAGACCACTTTCTGGACATACCTCGTACTGTTGTTAGCAGTGAAGTGGCTAACGCTCTTATCTTTAGATGTCTGATTAGCCGGTAATTAGGCTTCATTTCATTGTTCTAGATATTGTTCATGGCACACATTAGAATATATGATCAAATGAGTTTTATAGTTTTAACCATCCAGCCTTGAGGTATTGATTTCGTTGCTCCTATTTAACTTGTTCCTATTAGCATTAGAAGATGAATATTATATTATATTCGAACATGAATATTTGTGACATATTGTTACGGCACTGATATTCCATTACAGGGTTTGGAGTAGTTCATCACGTCAGCCCGAGATTTGTCATCAGCCCTAAAGACATAAGATTTTCCGGTCGTGTTTGGTAAGTCCGTGATCAAAACAAGATCAACAACGCCATAAGTTTATGGATGAAATTAAAAAATGACGACCGTTTGTGTTAAAGTAGGGATTTACTATAGTTCTACCAGACCTCAGACATTTGAATAGTTATGACACAAAGTAACCTTTTAACACCATAAGATTTCTAGCATAGTTCATTCGAGAATAGCCTTACGTCTAGGTCTCCGCCTGACAGTGATCCTATAATCATTACTCTGTACTGTGGTAACTCAAGCCTCTAATGGCACAGATTTATAAGTTTCCTCTTAACACTCGCCAGTTCCTCCGCGTCTTCCTGTCCTCCTCTCATACCTGGAGTAATTAGGTAACATTGGCGGATATGTGGTAGAATCAAATAAAATTCTTTAATTATACCAGTCAATGAAACAATCGATGTCGACCACTTTTTCTTTAGTAGTGAACTATTTGAATCTAAGATATGCAAGATACTCGCTCATGACGGTAGAGTAAGTCGATAAATTGTTATATATAGTTCTAAGTTTAACGATGCACCTGGATTCAAGTGTAAAGGTGGAATAAATTGGCCTGACGGAGTTACAGGCTGTGGGATGAGATAATATGTCAATATCCTAGAATCCATTAAGCCTCGACGTATTACTGATCCAGCAGAAATATCTGTCCCATCTGGTTGACATACACGACCTCAGGAATGGCTTACTTTTTAATTGTCATGACGATGGACAATTTTCTATGGTTACTATTTTCACTGGGCTGGAGGACACCTCAAATTGGATCTAAATGTTCGTGTTGTAAGGGGTGACAGAAACTCTGAATGTTGGAGAATAAGAGGGAGACTTATTACAGCACTATTGGCATGCTATCTTTCACAGGGTGGTCACAGACCGATTCTGAGACAATTTCAGTATTCCGTTGCATGAGTAACGGCTTGCCCACGCGTCATAGTTGACGTACATATAATCTGTTAGGAGATCTGTGGCCTACACATCATTTTTTCCCACGTGGATTCAGTTTTAGAACCTGTCTGGTTGTACTGCTATTTCATGTTCCCAGCTCATATCTGTGTGTATTTGAATAAACCCATACGTTTGCATCTCCTCCGGCGTTTTTTTTTTTTAAATGGATAAGTAGAAGCAAATGAGCTGTAGAGTCAAAATCGTCAAACAGTGTTAACCTTCGGAATCCTGTTCTCTTTTCCCTGTTATTTCTTTCATGATCCAATTTATGGCAATGATGCCAAGATCGATGATAAAAGACAAACATGCTTGACAGATGTCTTTATTCCAAGGCTAACTGTCGGTTGCCTGTATCGAAAAAGACCCCAAAAAGAAAAATTCAAATTTTAGCAAAACACCGCAAAAGTTACCAACAAAATCAGAATGTTTTTGTCATGTTTGCTTCTTTGTATGAGTATAGTGCTGTTTGTCTGCGAAGAGTGATAGCTAACAGACCAGTGGAAGGTTTGCCAAAGTGATAGATCATTAAGTTTATATCCTATCAGTTCTTCTAGTAGTGATCGACCGGCCCCAGACAGCATTACACAATGCACGCTGACAAGCTAAAGCAATCGTAGCCAGCAGTATGCCCATCGTTTTCGAGTGAAATTACTTGAGCACTGTCCTTTTCATTTATCCATTTCAAGGAAACAGCTAACGTTTCCAGTGCAGAGAGTCAGAAATGACAGATTGATACCCTCCCCACGGAAAGGTGGAGTAAAGACACGCTGCTAGGCAGCGAAAACAATGACTCACATGTAATGTCTGCTCTTCGAGGTTTTGCCCCATAGAAAATAGGAATTAGAACAACATTATGTTGTTGTCCTTCTAGATCACTAGTCAAATCCACATAATGGCGTATCATTTTTATCAAATGTATTTGACTTTAACAATAATTGCACTGGCCTGGACGGCTCAGAATTAAAATACTAAGAATAATAATAAAATTCAAAGAACAATACAATTTCGTTATTTAGTGATGTTATGTTTTGCGGAGCTCAAGGGGCTTGAGACAGGGGGAGGAGAGGGAGGGGAGAAGGAAATAATATCAAGGTTTTTAAAATCAGATATAAAAAATTGTTCCATACATTAAAAAAAAATACGACTAAAAAATATTAACGCTAGCAGGGGTGCTTTACATTTTTTTTTCGCGGTTCATCTGTTCTGTGAAAGCAAAGAAGCTACTTTACCAAGAATATTCTCAATGTAAAGTTATGGGAAAGAAACAAAACAAACGTAGTTATAATATAATGTTTGTTGGACCTTTGGAGGGAGGGGGCGGGGGGGGGGGGGGACACATAACTTGGTCTTTTAAACAAATCATCCTTTGCTTGTTTGTTGAGTTTTTTTTTTTTTTTTTTAATGAATCCCCTTCGCTTTT
>JBCEWB010084417.1:0-12709 GCA_039654565.1 Peronia peronii
TATGTATGTATGTATGTATGTATGTATGTATGTATGTATGTATGTATGTATGTATGTATGTATGTATGTGTATATATGTGTGTGTCTGTATGTATGTATGTGTGTATATATGTGTGTGTGGATTTATGTGTGTGTGCGTGTGTGCATGTGTGTGTGTTTTATTAATGTAAGCATGTATATAATAATGTCTATATGTATAACTGTACTGATATCCATTCTTCGCTGCTCTATGCCTCCTCTTGCCTCAGAAAGCTCTGTGAAATACAATGTACAATTAACATTGCTGATTTTTTTTTCAATGTTGTGGGCAGCACTACGACTATTCGTCTTCCCTTCTCCTTCGTTTGTAACGGAGTTGACAACTGTCTTGACAACACTGATGAATCCTTCTGCTCAGAAACCAGGCAAACGCTCTTACCTGCCAACATGACCAAATGCAGAGATGGGTATCCTATTCCAGCTGACAACTGGTGTGACGGGAAAGAAGACTGTATCGATGGCTCAGATGAGAAAGGCTGTGAGGTAAAAGGAAGACCAACACCTTGAAAATACACTGAGAATGTTGGATAGAGAAAAATGCTATTTCATGAAAGTAAAATCTCATCTCCACGTATTTTTTTTTAACCGTTGTGATGAAAATATTTGGATGGGGTGAATTCGGTGTTACAAAGTTAGAGTAGAAAACATGGCTACTTGTTTCAGTTTCAGCCATTTGTGCAATGTTCTGATAATTTTGTGTAAATGCTCGATGGCAACAGTGAATTTGTATCTGGTCCTTATTATTATTATTATTATTTTGCTTTCCTCTGTTCTTTTTAAAGTTTTACTGTAAGGCTATAGGGTTAGTAATAAACCAAGTGATAAGATATATACAGGATATCATAATAGTTATAGAAAACAAAATTTGTATGGATATGCATGAACTATATGTCTGATTATCCATTTCTACCTGAGCAGCGTATAATCACTGATCAATGTAGGCATTCCTATATTCATTTAAACCTTCTGTTTATGTATTTTTAGCTCTTTGTGTCACTTTTGTTTCATGTTCCTTCTTCCAGAAATGTTCGAGAGGGAGTCAATTGTGTTTCATTGGGGGCTGTATCCCTGATGCATGGACTAGGTAATTATTGAACAGCTTCCCTCTTATTGATTTTAGCACAATAAGCACATGAGACCATTGGCCTTCCCATCACTTTGCTTGCCACTGGCTGACATGGTAGTGTGTGATACTTTCAAATATCTGTGAACAGGATATCTGCAACAAAACAAATCTGCAACAAAACCCACAAAAGGCTTATGGAAAATTACTGAATATATCCATATGAAATTTGGCACGCAACATTATTGCATAACGATCTGTGTTTCTACTTACATAAACCCGAAAAAAAGCTTACTTTGTTTGGCGTTATGCTAAAAAGGCGATGAGAATTGAATAGTAAACTCACCAGAATGTTTGATCCGAACGGACAGAATGACGCGTTCAAAACACCAAACACATTTTCTTTGAGTGACATTCAGTTTAATCATCCAAAATACCAACATGGAGTGTGCAAGCTTGCCATACACTTTAAGTCACAAAGCTTTGACGTACATTTAAGAAATAACCCACGAAGGCCGGTGGGTTTTCTTCTAGTAAGTATATAAGCAACTATCTAACAGAGGTCAGTTCTCATTTTCTTTTGACGAATCACATACTGTTTTCCTTCCCTTCCCCAAATCTTGCAGGGTCGTTTATCCATCAGTCCTAGTCAGATGCAAGTCTTGAGTAAAAGATTAAGCTCTCCTTTATCTGTGGTGTTGTGCATCGTTGAACAGTCTGCACATTATGTGATCAGTTTCTGTGTAGGTCTGAACATCTTATCATGAAAATTGTAGATGTGCTGAACTTGTTGACTGATTGATACTCTGGAAGGTGGCCAGCCTGCCCAATCTGAGCAAAATCTCTCACATCTACAAGAGACAGGCCAATAGATCAGTCAGCTATGAGAGTCAGTCTTAAAATCAATACGCTCTCAAACTTTGATTATTCATGGACATCTTTTCATATAGCGAATATATCTATTATTTTTCTTCCCAACGCCTGCACATTCATCAACCATCTAATAGCCCTGAGCCTTTGTAAAAAGTTGTAATATTATCATTGTCTTTGATTAGTTATTATTGTTCCTCACTCACCCGGGACGGACTGTGTCAAGGATTTCCATTGACGTACGGGAACTGACCTAACTCGTCGAGCGAATCTCATTAGCCATCTGGGGAGGCAATTCATTCTGTTTATCTGCCGCTACCTCCGTTTCCCATGATCCATGATATGCAAAAACTACATAGCATCAGCTTTGTTTCTCTTACTCGAAGCAAAGTTATGAACAGAAGGTTACAACTTTGATATTAAAATAAAAGGCGTTTAAAAAAAAAGAAACAAATTGTTGTCGTCTCTGTACAGATTCTGCAATAGTGGTCATGTTGTTCATAAAGCTGTGTGAGTGTGTGCTTTTTTTTTTTTAAATGAGGCCTCCGGATGTAGACATAGACTGTTTGGTGACCAGTCGTAAACCTGGACAATTCGCAGTGGAGCAGTCTGAGGAGGGTCAGCGGCTTGGCGTGAGACCTCCCGGTGTGGTCAAACCTGACGGTTATGGAAAGGTAAGCCATCAGGGAAACTATCAAGTCGGAGTAGGAATGGCATTCAAAACTGTGTGTGTGGCACAGCTGGTCTAAACAACGAAAGGGCTGTGAGTCAGAATTCATCTGTTTCTCATGAATTTTTAAACTAAGCAAGAAAGCAAGTGAATAGTAAAATAAAATGTGTTAATGAGAAATTAAATAGCCAGAGCAATAAATAAATAAATAATATTTATATGAATAAAGATAAATAAATGATATAAATATATTTATAAAAATATGAATTTTAAAAAATACCATTATAGAATTACAAGTGAGCGATTTGATGTTTTAATCAGTTAGTGGATGTTTCCAACAGATGAAAAAGAGTCCGTTTGATTCAAGGACAGAGGTAATGTCAGTATGAGCCAAAAAATGTTTATTCAACATGTTGAAGTCGAATGTTTGTCTTACACTTGTCATTCTACACACGTTACCTTGTCAATCGAGATTTAATGTACTGGTTAATAAAAGGCATTTTCGTATATCTTCAGGTCAACATAATACCTCTAGAAGATAATGCAACTTGCCCAGAGACCCACTTCAGGTGTCCGGACGGGTTCTGTATCCCTATCTCAATGCTGTGTAATGGAATGAAAGACTGCCCTAGAGGAGAGGACGAAGGGGACCTTTTCTGTCAGCAGAGCTGTCCAAACATGTGAGACAAACCATTTATTCTGTTATCCATAATATTTCTCAGAGCTCCTGGTGTCTTATAACCTAGCAATATCGATAGTCGTCCAACGAACCCACCAAAATACCCCTCCTCCCCCCTTATCTATCTCACAGATGCAATTGCGTGGTATTTCTGAGGGAAAATATATCAACAGCAACAAAAATGTGATATGAAAGGACTTATATGTCGTGAAGTAAAATGGATAGGATAATAGGTATAGTACTTTTGCCAATACTCCCCCCCCCCCTCCCTTGAGACACACATATAATACACACACACACATTCCCATACATACACACATATACGCACCCGCACTCACTCAACAATGCAGATAGATTCAATTCAAAGTAATACGTTATATTCCTTTTATTTTATAAAAGTATTAGACCTATACGAATACCAATATTATTCTGTTCAGGTTTACAAGGAATGGATTTACATGCTGCTGCAAACACCTGTCAGTATGTTTTATCAATGCCAACGAGCTCAGAAGACTTTAGAAAAGGCGTAAATTGATTATAACACTACTGAACTTGTACACAATGAGACCATGTGTCTCTCCACTGACAAAAACAACTCGTAATATATCCTAAAACAAAATAAGCCTCGTGTGTCGATCAATATAGTCTGTACCCATTAAGGATTTAGACAAAACAATTTAAATGCTTTATCTAAAATACGAGACGTGTATTATATTTCCAGATGCACGTAGAGTTAATGTAAACAGAATGAGTAAATTCAGGATATATTCCTCAACTGTGTCTGTATAAACTATCTTAAAACTTCAGTCGTTTATCATCATTATGGGCATAAGACTTGGCACACTGATAGTCCGAAGTCTCTTTGTCCAACATGACAAAAGAACTGGTACCGTATCACTTGGAGCTCTGTCCAAATTACGGCCTGTCAATGGATCAGATTAAAGAGGAATCTGTCCATTTGGATGCCGAGATAATGGAAAAGGCGATTCCGCTCACTATGGCGGGGAGCAAACGCTGGAAAAGCCACGCCGTTTATCGACTAAATTATCAAAAGAGTAACATACGATGCTCTTAACTTCTTCTTTCGGAAGGTACAAGTGTCTTGGTTCCAGCGTGTGTCTTCACAGTTCCCAGGTGTGTGATGGCAACCTTAACTGCCCTCGCCATGACGATGAAGACATGTGTCATGACAAAATGGCATGTCCACCAGACTGTGAATGCGACCATTTTCAATACAACTGTTCAAGCATACCTCCTATCGAGGAAAAATACTTCAGGCTCAGGTTAGAGTCAGTTATTGCAAGAAACCCATATTTCATAGTTTTGTATTAATATTGGCCACCCATAATACTGTCATTATATGTAGTGTATACACTTTCCCTCAGCATTACTTTTTAACCACATAGATACATTTTACACGAGTATATTTGGACAAAGGTAAAATCTTACGTCCCCCTGTAATAACCACCGGGTCCACTAGACTGACTCCAAGCCATTTCCCTCTTCGAACTGATGGAATCAAGATTTTACTCATTTATTACTACCATCTTGTGTCGCTATAACTACATGCAGACTTGGCCTATTGACACAGGCTACATTTCCCATTTAAGATATACAATTGTCATCAGCAACTTTGAGAAGGTTTTATTACACTGATGCCTATACTTTCCACTCCACAGATCTCTGCAAATATCCGGATATGACCTTTCTTCCGCTAACCTTAAAGAGCTTAATAGATTCCTTATTATATTTCTCAATCTGTCATCATCAAAACTGACACAGCTCCCACAAGACAGTCTAGACCTGCCCAATCTGTATGAGCTGGACCTCAGCCATAACAGCATTACAGGTAAAGTAGCCTTAGCGTGACAGAGGGGATAAAGTATCTAGCTCTTTAAATTTTAGCCTCCCTCTTAAAAGATGAATATCACGAATCTGCACATCTGATGCAACAACAACCACAGAAAATCATACAAAGAGACACCTTGTGACCGTGTACTTGTCACACTCAGATCAAAATAAAAACCTCACTGGCCAGCATAGATAGCCGCAGTCATGTTATCTAATTCGATCTTTTGAAATCTGAAGTAATAATGAAGTCTACGTTTTCCACTGTTGATGATAACTACACTACATGATATGTAATAATTACACAAGATAATTCAATAATTGACCGATTCGCCTTCTCTTCTAGAGCTGGATCCTAACATATTCATGGAAACTCGCCTCCATCGGCTACACCTCCAGAATAACTGGTTCTCTGAAGATGACACCTACGACTTTCTCCAGGAAACTCAACAACTGTTGGTGTACCTGGACCTGTCTTATAACAGCAAGCACAGTCTGTCACCTGGCCCTATAACAAATCTGTCCAAACTTATTGAACTGAGGATGAGCCACATGGGCATTAGGACAATAGAACAAGGAGCAATTAGTGGCCTGCAAGCACTGAAGGCTGGTATTAGTAGAAGATTGCAACATTGCTTCCAATATAATGTTAATGGGTAATGAGATAAAGCAGTAGATGTATCCGGGTGAGATTTTCTAATAATTTGCATCTGGAGATTGCTGAAAATGGAGCAATATCAGCTGGAGTGTATGACGATGGGGGCTATTTAGAACAGCTGTAGTCTTCTGGAATGTGATGCTGTAATAAATTTACCATAGTCTGCCCTCATTCAAAATCTGGGATAAGAGACAAAATGACAGGTGTACAAGATGTGAACATAAAATTGATACAACTAATGTGGTTATTTTGTGTGATGTTGGGTGCTAGTGTTCACAATTAAGATTTCCTGTAAAGAGAACTCACGAAAGCAAGACAGCGAAAGTAGTAATGGTTGGAAGAGCTATGCAGGGTTGGAAGGGGGGGGGGAGGTAGCATTAATATGGTCTTAGAAAGTAAGAACGCAGATAATAACATTTTTTTTTCGGGACCTTATTGACTGTGATGAGGATAGAATGGCCATAACGGATTGTTGAATGGCCAAAAACAACCTGCAACACCAGCAACACTCCCTTATGGGTGGGGAGGGGGGGGGCTGGAGGGGGGGGGCTTCTAGACTGGTCAGTTTCGGGTCAAATGTTGGTTTTCAGTTTTCTTTCATTTTTAGAAAGAGTAATCAGATTATACGGTCCAGAATGTTGATATGACTAAAAAAAAGATATTAAGTGCAGAATTTTATTTTAGACAGGGGGTGGTCAAAGTTAAGCAAAATTTTCTATGAAATTGAGGGACAAGATGGTATTAAATATTCCTTTATTCTGTCCCTATTCATAACACCAGTTGCTGAATCTGACATGGGTCTAGTAGAGATTTCTACTGTAAAAAAAAATTAAATAAATAAAATAAAATGATAAAATAGATTGTAAAGCATTTAGAGCCTATACGGTACGGGGATAAGCGCTGTATAAATACTCTCTATGAATATTATTATTATTATTATTATTATTATTATTTGAAAAAAATCACCGAACTTGGCGAATTTACTCATTCAGATTCACCGAAGCGAAAGAAAGGAAATTCTGTACCAAAGTATATTAGCTCATGAAAGACCAAATACAGGCACCAAGGCCATTATTCCAAACCCAGGAACAAGCCCTCCAAGGGACATTACAGAGAGAGAGGGCTTCATACTTCATGGCCTATGACTAATTTTGATGTTGTCGTTGCTAAATTGTAGACTTTTGGGCATACTGAAGATTTTTCAATTATATAAGTTTTATAATCACTAGATTTTTTTTCTTGGGGGGAGGCGGGCGTCTTGGAGGCGATTTTCTTTTATTATTAAAGATAGACTATTTTAATCATTTCTGTCGAATTCGGCATGTTCAAATTAGAGGAAAACAGTGAAACAAAATCGACTTTTTCATACGGTTGCCATGGCAACGCCGCCATCTTGGATTTTGGCATCTCTAAGACGGCTAACTTCAAAATCTATCTAGTCCGCCAAATTTTAAGAAAACTCGATGAAACTTGGTGAACGCATTATGTAACATAATATCTAAAAAGTTGCATATTTTCAGCCCTTCCTATGCATTACAAAACTTTCTAAAATTTTAAAAAATGCCTTGCAACAAAAAATCAAATTTCGCCGTTTTCTCGTACTAAAAACCAATTTTCTCTAAATCTTACCAACCGAATGGGCCACGCATATGTACGTTTTTTGGTCTTCTTATGAAAATGATGTATACCAAATTTGGTTAAAATCGTTTCCGAAAAAAAAAAGGAGAGAGCAAAAGATTGTAAAAAAAAAAAAAAAACGGGTTTTGAGAAAAACGCATGTGAGGTTTTTTTATTTGTTTGTTTGTTTGTTGTTTTTTTTTTCAGCGAAAAATGGATATGGTGAATTTTTCGTTCTTCTTTCAGCTTCTGGACAGCACTGTTCTACATACTAGTCCTCTCTCCATGACTTCTATGTCCCTTGTTGCCTTTTTTCGGCTTTCTGGAAGTATCTTTTCTTGAATTTCGCTCCCTAGCCCCCATCATTATAAGGGCTCTAATAGAGTAAATACCTGGTCTTTGAGTGCCCACATGTGCCCCTCATATCTTTTGTTTTTGTCCAAACCAAGAGTATCTTGACCTTTACTATGGCATATAGTCCACAACTGAGCTCTGAAGCAGTAGAAAGACAGGAAAATTTCACTCATTATAGCACGCGTGGAAATTCATTTTAGAACGCTTACACTGCTAATCTGTATGATCAGCAGTTTTTTTTTCACTTCATTATGGTCATGTAATGTCCATCCCTGGCATTGGGGTTCATGATATTGCTAGAAGAGGTCATAATCAAGTGTCTTATGTACTTTTTGCCTATATAAATCATACAGCGTGATTTACGACTGCATGCAGCAGCCAGATGGAGCCAAATCCTGATTGATAGTAGGCTATCGTTGAATGACCATTGGTCAAACATGTTAGAATGGACATATTCACTTTTTGATACCATTTTTATACACAGAAAAGGCAGGGTTTTTACGAGAAAACAAAAACCCAAAATCGCATTTTTCGAGCCCTAAACTGTTTCGAGAAAATAGAGCAAAGTCGTTTTGAGTACAGTCCAAACTAAGATTTAGGCACGACTGGATTTTGACTTTAAACAAACAGCATTAAATTAACGAAATACCACAGTGACAGTTAAATTAGGATACTTGTGTACTGGTGATTAGCGGTATCATTATAACTCAAAACCTTAACAAAATAAATAAAATAACAGAAGCTTTTTTATCTCTTTTACTGCGTGAAAAAAATGAATTAATTAAAAACGCCAATTTCGTAGATTTTTTTTAATTTGATACATGGCATTTTCAAAACTTCATAAACAAAAACAAAACAAAACAACAACAACAACACACACACACACACATACATACATACACGACCACATAAACAAACAACTATCAAAGAATCTCGAATTCTCTGTTATCATCTTTTAGATATTACTAGATGTTAGAAATGACATGCACAGTTTGGAACGATTTTGTGTCGTAGTAAGGGAGGAGACAGATTCTGGAGAAGGGATAATACAAGATGGCGGCCGTTTCCATGGCATATGGACATGCATGCATCTACTCTGAATCAGAAAAACATGCCAATTACACATGAACACAGTAAAATGACCTAAGGTCAAAGGTGAAAAAAAAAGAAAAGTTTTCAGGTGCCGCCCCCCCCCCCCCCTCCCCAAGTAGTAAGATGTAGTGTCTTTCTTGTTCTCCAGGGTACTAGAAACAATAATTTGTTTTCTGTCTTTATGGGTTTCTGTACTTGGCCAGAAAACATATGTCCGCCCCACCCACTCCTGCCCAAACCTTTTTTCTTTAGCAATCGTAGGGGTGTTGGGTGAGAAACCAGTAGGAGACAAAAGTTTAGGTGATCTTTCTTGTTTTACAGCTGTTTTAACCAACCACTCTGTAATCAGTTTGTTTATTTTCTGCGTCTTTACAACCACCTCTTCCCTCTTCTTTCTCTCTTCCTGTCTCATTGCCCCTCCTCCTCTATCTTTCTTTCTTTCCCAGAAGCTGAACTTAGAGGGCAACCCATTGACTCACATCGAGCTCAACGAACTGACACCACTCACAGAAATAAGTACGTTAGTGGCCGACAACTACAGGCTGTGCTGTGAGTCTGTGGCTCCCTCGTCCTTACTGACAGGCTCATGTGTGGTTCCCGCCGCACTCTTCACTGACTGTAACCGTCTGTTGGGTTCGCTATACCTGCAGGTCAGCTTTTCAGTGCACGTTCGATAGGGAGGTGGCTGTTTGGTCGCTCAGAGGATGAAGATTAAAGTTCAAATAACATCAAAATAATGCTAGCTTATAGTATTTTTCAGATGGAAAGCTTGGAATAAAAATGTCGAAATCTGGTGCAGTTCTTAGATTTTGACCGAAAATTTTGTGTGCAGAGAATTTTAAACAAATTGACTTCTGATGACATAATAATATGTGCGCATGTTTGTATTATGTGTGTCAATAAAAATAAGTTTTGCCGTGATTTGAACATATTTAGCACGCTAATTGGACTGATGCTGGATGCTTCACGAAGGCCTCGAACAGAAAAGAAAAAGAAAAGAAAAGAAAAAGATGGACTGAGTCCAGAGGGTGATTCTTTTGACGATTTGGAGCCCTATGATGAAATTTCGACAATATGTTTTTATGAAAAAAAGGGATCCTGGAATCTTTTTGGTTCTGTTTAGTCTCAAATACTTTTTGCAGCAAATCTTTTTCAGTCATCAAGTGCTACTTCTCATGACAAGTTAACACATTTGGCATCCACTAATCTCAGATATTCTATATGAACTCGACCCTTGGTCTCAGATTGTTATACAATTCTATGATACAAGCCTTGTTTGCCAAAAGTGGTGTACTGCTGCCTACTGCTGTGTCTCCCCTCCCCCTTCCCCTCCTCCCCACAAACGCTGAAGAATGCAGTGATTTATTTTAACAGTTTTTATTATGCATCAAGTATCTCAAGAAACAGTTGCTGATAAAGACTGGCTTGGTGATAGACCAGACTTTGAAATAACATGAGCTATGTTCAGAGAGTGGAAGTAAAGATTGGTAAAATAACGTTCTGCCACTGGAAATCTCAACTGAATCAAACGTCCTGGATCCTTAAAAGTTTAAGAGTTTCACATTTGTGCTTTTGCCCTTTCATATTCTGTTTTCGGTCCGCGACACATCAGTTGGACATGGAGCAAGAAATTGTGAAGCCGGACTCAATGCGGTTATAAGCTTTAGAGGATTTGCATAACGTATATACTGCTTTAATGTTGTCTTGTGATCTCATAGGGATTTGTCTCCATCCAACACTGTGAACTGTAAATTACAACTATGGTAGCCGTGGAATTGATCATGCCATTTTACTGGAACCAGTAATTTTTTTCAGCCCCATTAAGATCCTTATGCTCCTGACGCAATTTCAGGAAAGCTCATACTTTAGGCTTTGTGATGGTGATGACGGGGCCTCTGTTACACTGACATTTTCTGCAGGATGGAGCATTTAAGTTATTATTATTATTATTATTTTAACAACACCAAATCTCGACATTCTAATCCATATTAATTTTATGCCTATGCAGAACGCAGGACATAGCTATATAAGTGTTAGAGTCAGTTTGCAATTCAATTGAAATTAATTTAAAAAATTGTTTCGTATAGTGCTGTTCTATATGATGCTGATGTGTGCGGTCAGCACTCACATATAATGATAAATACAATTATTTAAACGATTGGTTTACAAAATCGCCGCTCTTTTTTCTCTGCCCACTTTCCCCATCCTTCCTCGATCTGTCTTCCATTCTACTCCTGCCCGGTCCTACATCTCATTTTCTCCCTTTCATTATACCTGCCCCTCACTATGGACCAAATTTACCCACTGCATCCCTAATCCCCCTCTTCCCTTTCCCAACTTATCCCCCCCCCCCTCCCCCCTCTGTGTACAGATTACTATCTGGGTTCTGGCCAGTCTGGCAGTTGTGGGCAATACGGCGATACTAGCAGGGGGACTGATGACTCACTGTGACGAACAGACTTCTGACGCCAATTCTTTAACTGTCAGAACCCTGGCAGTCCCTGGTCTTGGCATGGCTGTGTACTTGGCTATCATTGGAGCTATGCATGTGATCTACACAGGTAAGTTATGTATTTCATTCTCTCTCTCTCTCTCTCTCTCTCTCTCTCTTTCCTTCATACTTTATCAAACTCTCTCGGTAATTGTGAAGTTTAGGAACCCATTTTCAGCTCGCGCAGGTCATGCGCAGTGGGGCTATTCTGTTTACTGCAGCCACCCACCCTTTCTTTCATAAAATGCGGCCGCACTTTTGCACGGCCCATAAAAGGAAAGGTCACGTGATGTCCGCTAAAAATGGACCGATTCTCACGTGGAATTGTTTACAAATCGTTAGCATTGCCAGTTCGATATTAGAATGCGTACAATGGTAGCAGACATGATTTTAACAATGCAGAGGTGCGACAGGAACAATGAATAATCCTCTCTCGTGTTCAAGAACTGGTCACAAAGAGAGTTGTGGCTGAGTGTTTGGCAGAAAGGGGATGACCGCTTTTGTAATCGAGAAGTATGGCAAAGATGGCCCTCGGTGGTGATGCGCCGGGTGTGTGAGCATAATCATGGAAAGGAAAGGTATAGATCTATTTTTTTGTCAGTGCAGTCAACTGCCATTAAAAACACTTTTGTTGCTGATTTACTGATGGACCAGTAACACACTCCAGAGTACAGTAGCGGATAAACTACACATTGGCCGACACAGTAAGTTCTTGATCTGTTATGCTCTTTTTATGCATAGATCTAGAATCTAGATTTAGAATTGCACTGCTTTATGCATCTAGTACTGTTAACGTCTTGCTAGGAAAATTAGCAGACTGATGGAGGTTTCCAGGTTTTAGAAATATGTAGATCGACCTCCTCCTTCTCCTTGCACGTATTGTTTTTGTTATTGCTCCCCCTGTCGTTGTCTTTTGTTACATGTTCATCATTGCTTAGAATATTTTTTAAAATATTCTTTCTTTTTTTTTTTTTAATCTTCTGTTCAACGCAAACTGTTACGTTAACATTTACTACATGCAGTATTTTTCCATTGTAGACAAAGCAAGTTAATCCGCTTAATTTGCTTGTTAATGGAATAGGCCTATTCTTTATTATTATTTTTTCTTTTTTCATCTTCGAGGCAAATCAAGCTCGTAGATGACTAATATGTAATACACCTTTTGATAGATTTATATTATGCTCAGTTTTTATTCTTTCCATTCTTTTTTTTTTTCTTCTAAATATTCTAGGCAAAGCAAACTAGATCTAAATCTAGTAAATTTAAAGAACCATTCAATACAGTATTATTTTGTTTAATTTTTAAGCAAAGCAAGCTCGTAAATTACT
>JBCEWB010084438.1:0-12708 GCA_039654565.1 Peronia peronii
ATCTATCTATCTATCTATCTATCTATCTATCTATCTATCTATCTATCTATCTATCTATCTATCTATCTATTATCTATGTCGATCTGTCTGTCTATTCTTATTACTTAAATACCTTTCTATCTGACTATCTGTTTGTCTCTTTTTCTTTCTCTGTCAGTCTATCTATATTATCATTGAATAATCTTTTCATTTTCAATACATTTTGTATGTCTGCATAGATAATCGTGAATACATGCAAGTGCAAAATGCATTTCAAGAAGAAAAAAAAATGCGAGAAAATGACTTCCGTGTGACATTTTATTCCTTTGATCTGAATACGTCTTTATTATTTTTTTTATCCCATTACACACTAGAGGCCTGGGTCTATGGAAGGCTTCTGCGGTGCCTGCAAAATGTACAACTATAGAGTGTGGTTAATAGTTGGCAGAGCCTTCCATGGCTGGAGTCGACCAGACACTGCCCTTGTTTTGTGTCTGCTCTCAGCACTAAGGCAATATGTACATATTTGTATGTGAGTGTGCGTGTGTCTGTCTGTCTGTGTATATGCACATATGTATGCATGTATGTCTTTGTACACATTTGTATAGGAGAAAATAGGGGATCGGTGAGGAGGGTGGGAGGGACTTACTACAACAAATAAAAACATCAACAGATTATTAACCCTTTGTCTTGATAAGCATCAACTAGTGATCGATGAGAGGTATATGCAACAGTTATTTCTTTTGATATAGATAGTACTTTAAAATTCAAGATGATGTTCTTCACAGGTAGGCTTTGAATAGATTGTAGAGTTCGGTTAGGAATGAAATAACTGTAATTGGGCTGGTCCTGGCTATTTTTTTGGGGTGGGGGAGGGAGGAGAGGAGTGTGGGTTAAATCTTCCACCCTAATTCATTTGGCTCTTCTCTGATTCGTCTGTACATTAATAACAAATGTATTGACCTTTATGAGTATCACAATGTTCTTACACCCAACTGCTGCATCCGTTGCCGATTTCGAAAGTTTTCAAGAATCACATTAATCTAGACTAACATCAGTGGAATTCGTATCTCTTTAAGCGTTGAAATGTAATTATTTTGCAGCTGTCCAAACTGTGAAAGTTGCATCATTCTAAGTGACAATAGGTAAAATGAAATGAAAAGCTCATTGACAGGACTAGTGAATATTAAAATTCTGGAAATTAATAAGAGACCACCTGTTCAGTAGCTGTACTCAGTATTAATGGGTGGCCCCGAAGACTAACACTATGGAAAACGGGGTGAACACATTGTATCTTTTCATACTATTTGGAAAGCACGTCTAATATGCAACGACTATGGAGTTTTATTACTGCCTCCGTTGACATTTTAATTCATGACTAGGTCTCAATGTTCAAGCGGTCTCTAGCAAATGTACATATCGCGTGGCCCTCAGATAAAACGTTCAAATAATACAGTCAAATAATCCGCTCAGATTTGGATGTGGGCATAATTCTATTTCGTGATCATGCGATATACTCAATGTAAAGGCAAAAAACGCCGCATGGTATCATTTAATAACTATCATTTCTCTATTATTTAAGACATTATTTGCCGAAATTAATCCTGCCAAATTGAGAAGAGGGGTTCACGGTTCATATTTGAATGTAGAAAGAGTGACGCCCGTGTTTGTCTTTTCCAATGAACTGCAACATCATAGCGACTGGAACATGAATGTGGAAGTTCTGAATGCATGTCAAATATATTCTTGCCCCATCTCTAACGTTCCGCTGCAGTAGAGTGTTTGAGGTTAAATACTTGAGAATAATTCACACCTCATTGATAAAACTTAACGCACTCTGATATGGATCATTTAAACAACCTGAGATCATTGTCATGTTAAAGTAATAAACCTCATTGCAGTTTAGCGGTTGCCACGTATTCCATTATTCATTTCTCACCCAGAGCGAGCACAACATCCATTTGACAAACAAATGTATTAATTTTCTGTTACTCATTTTTTGTCTTCTAAAATCTGTGATGAAGAGAGTGCAGGTGGTGCCGTAATGCCTCGTGCGCATTTCAAAAGATTAGAGTTATATTTGTGACCTTATAAAGACTACATAACTTTAAGTCTCTGTTTCTTTGCCTTTGATCTTCTGTATTTCCAAAATATTTCTGAAATTTCTCTTTTCTAACATGCCATCTCTGTAGTCGTGAAATCAAAATGTTCTGACAGAAAAAGAGCAGGAAGAGGGCCCTGGAGAATATGGATAGATTTCATGATTTTAAAGAGATTATCAATATACTTTAATGCTGTATCTCTTTGTGCGATCCTTCTTTGTGCCAAGAGCAGGTGTTGAATTACATCTGTTTTACCTATTTTGACAAAGAATATAGGCAAGCATTATACACAATAGATTATTTGAAACCCAGCTTGTGCCATTTCCTTTCCAAACTTCTACTTATGAACTGGTCCAGATGTAGAAAGCAAGTCTTTACTATCTATTTGTTAGTTGGTTAGTCAATTAATAAGTAGTTACCATGTTTTATTTTTAAAACAATTTTTTTTTTTACAGGAATTGTGTCTTGCCTTCTGTGATACAAATATAATGTTTGAAGGCTTTTCTCGGCTTGGGTTTAAGTAGGTATCTTGAACACGCAAAATGACAACGTACAAACGACGAGCTGTTCATGCGCATGTTTCGAGCATTGTGCTGGACTACTAAATCTGAGGGCGACTTTGTCAATGGACAAAAGACAAGAGGAATTTGGAAACCATCGTGATGGACGTATACGATGTTGTACACATTTACATTTTATAAAACTTTTCTGAATCTTGAGTTTGATCACTCATCCCCTAACTTCATGACTGATTTGCCTATGTTGTTGATGTTAGTAAGAAGAGATAGAAGCTGAGGGTTAAACCTACTTATGATCAGAAGGGAAAGATATATGAAAAAGCCGATTTTCATGCCATCGGATCGGTCGTTATTATTTTGCCTTTATGGTGACAAATGTTAAAGGACAACCACATTAATATAAACAAAGGTATTCCCTAAAAGAGAAGAAGACGAAGAAAAAGAAAAAGAAAAAATTTATGATAGACCACACCAAGACTATCAAACAAATTTAAACTATAAAGACTCTTCTACAATTTGAGAATTAGATGAAAAAAAGTGGTTGGCTTTGTGTATGTGTGTGTGTGTGTGTAAATATCGATCACTGAATGGAGGCAATAGTATCATTTTTTTTCCATTCTCTTATTTTAAATATAAATTAGTTATTTAAATCCCTAAAAAAATTCTGACGTTTTCTTTGAATACATTTTAAGAAGTCTGGGAATGCGTCAATGGTAGCTGTACAGAGTTGGTTTGCCTAAGGCCACAAATTTCATAATAGATGGCTTTCTGTGTCGCTCACGGGGGAAATAATATTTTCCCTTCAGGCTGTGTATTCTTGAAAAATATTATCTCTAGGGCACGTACCTTTTGTATTGTGGGCTTCTATGTGGTCGCCGTGATGTAAATGCAAGCAGGAGGGGATATCTGAACGGGACATTAAAGGGCAGCGTTCTGTATGCTAAGAGCAAGAAGTTGTAAATGAAGAAACAGACATACAGACAGATCGACAGAATACAATTTCACAATCAATATGTCCTCGCTTGACCCTTTTGTTTATCAATTCCTTTTGTCAGAGACTCAGGTAAAAAAAATGTGCTCCGATTCAGGTAATATCTGTAAAAAATGACGTGTGTTTGGATTTTACAACAGCGATGTATTTTTCCCTCAGGCAACTTTGAATAATAATTTTCGAAGCTTTGGGCGTCTCCGTCGGGCAGATCCCCCCAGGGACTCAAAAGATTTTTTCCTTGTCTGGGCAGAAAACCTTTCAGTAAATCGCGAGAAACCCTTAGCAAAACCACATAGCCGTAGGCTATACACTACTCCCTGTATCGTCCCCGTCCTAGGCTCCGTGCCCTCGCTCAATATGCTCCAGTATTGAGATAGACTCAGCGGCGAGGAATGAGAGATACTCTAAAGCCCAAGGCGATACGTGATGTGTGGGCATCATCGGAACGTTTTACTGCAATGACATCGCTACAGTTTGTTCCTTATTTTACAAACACAGGCAATCTGATGTTGTAAATTTGGTATTTGTTCCCTTATTGACATGTCCGTGTGTGAATTAATTTACTCATGTCAGACGATTTTGCATCCACACTCGGTGTATTAAATTAAGTTAATCAATAGTTGTTGTTCAGCAAAATATGGTCTTTGAACATATGGGTTTTGTCCTGTCTCTTACTGTACAGGTGGATTATTTATGCAAGCCACGACTGCTAGGTTGACCAAAGTTTCATTGATATGCAGATAAGGGTTTGATTTGTTGCTATTTGCCACGAGAGGATGTCAAACAATGTTTAATCTTCATGTTTACTTTTAGTTGAAAGACCAGAGCTCGACAATTCATTATTATGTACTGCTATGCTGAAGACGATAAACTGCACAAGAAACGTAATCGTACACATCAAAAACAACATACTGCAGGGTATTCTCACGTCTCAAAAAATGAGTTTTGACGCAATTTTTGATAGCAAACAAGAGATTGCGAAATTGCCAGTTATAGCTTAAAAAAATAATGTTATCCTCATTTGACAAAATCTCAGTCAAGTCTGGGAAACCAAAGAGAAATTGCACTGTAAAAAAAAAGAAAAAAAAAATTCAATAGCTGTACCGCGAAAGTATTTGAGGGACGTGGGCATTGTTCCTTTTTTATTTTTAATTATGATTATACTTTGTTCTACATAATTATAACTGTGACTTGTATAATAAATGTGACCCACCATTTCACACTAGATTGCAGATGCTCATTTGCTAAGAGCAAGGATTTTGGTAAATCTGTCCGATTTGAATAACAGATCATTTGTATAATGGCTCACTTTGGATTTCTATAATGAATGATAGTACTTGACAGTGGGATACCAAACCATGTACATATCAAAGGAAAAATAACTAACAACAGTGATCACCTTGAAGGGTTACTCTGGCATATAACATGATGATAATTATATAAGTTTACTGGGAAGGATCAGCTGAGTTCATAAAGCACACTGAGCACTAAATTCCATTGATAACAATAGCGAAGACATGGCCGAATGGACAAGTCGTAATTCTACAACAAACCACGGAACTTTATTCTCTGTTTGGGTTTTGGTATCTTCATCTCTACCTCTGACTCTGCAAAGTGACACGTTCATCCTTTTCTCGTAGTAAGATAGCAGAATCCGTACCCGCCAGTACCGCCCAGTAATGTGATAGTTACCAATCACTACAGAGACGACAGAAGAGTGCGTTTGTTTGACAACGTATATAGCACTGTGATGGTTATCTTAGCTACGGAACTGCTATAAATCAGGATGAGGGATGCTGCAGCTGATAAGATATCATTCATAAGTCACTCTGACAGGCGTTTATCTCTTCCGCTCTGTCATCGCTACCAACGGATGTACAAGTTTAACTTTCGATTCGACAATACGTTTGTCACTTCAGGGGTGATAAATGAAGAATTGAAGTTTTGAAGAGGCGAGCGCGATAGTATCTGTGAATTGTAACTACTTGATATAGGGAAGGACGACTTAAAAGAAAGAGACCGGCGACATCCCTCAAATTTACACAATGTCATCTCTGCGATCTGGGATGCCTTCGAAGGGAAGTAATCTCCAAACTATTTTGCTGAAACTCGTCACAGCCACAAGATATATACAGGATTATACATTTCAGTTATAATACCAACTTACACACTTTACAAGCTATGATATTTCGAGAGCTAAAATGTATACACCGTTCGATACAGGTTGGTATTTTTTTAAAAAATGGGGAAAAGAAAGAACGACAAATGGGTAGGGGAGTGAGTGGGGAGGGGGAGGGGGGATGCGGTGGGAATGTGACACAGGGAAAGAGATGAACGAGAAGGGAATGAATCATTTAACCTAACTACTTAAGAACGCCTTAAGACTGAAATGACTCCGATTCTGACAACAGCAAACATACTCCATTACTATTAAATCCTTTATATTTTGTACCGTTGATAACACATAGAACTAATTATTTTTTAAAGCCTATTTCTCCTGCGTTCAATAGATGAATGTATATATAACAACGGTTGTTAAAAGACAGGAATAGAGTGACGTCAGTATCATAAACGAGAGTACATTATTGTCTCATATTTAAAATATGAAAATAAAATAGGTCAGGTACCAGTTGTTGTCTCTTGAGCAGAACAGATTAAATGTTTGCTGAGAAGTCTTTGGGATTTGAATATTGCTGAGATCGTCTCACAGCTGACAGGCCAGAGATCAGCGAAAGTCTTTCTTCGGGGTGTAATAGTGTTATTACTAGTCGAGTGATCGAAATATCAAGCAGTTTCAACGCTTTGTGTTCAGATAGCGATTTCTATTATTATCGTCGAAGTCCGACTCCAATAGTGTAAGCACCAATTTAGGTCAAACACATTTTAGTGTCCAAAAATAAACCTCAACCCTACAATAATAAGATCCACACATGTCGATTTTCCGCGGAATATGTACATTGGGATATTTTTCATATAATGGATCATGTAGATAACGATTTATTTTTAGGCATAAAATATGTTTGACTTATTTTTGCGCCTGCACAGTTAGAGTGGGACATCGACTATATTATGCATTCTTTTGTATTTATTTAAATCCAAAATTATAATATGCAATCATTAATGAACCACCTTCTCTCTCTCTCTCTCTCTCTCTCTTTCTCTCTCTCTCTCTCTCTCTCTCTCTCTCTCTCTCTCTCTCTCTCTCTCTCTCTCTCTCTCTCTACGCTGAACCACACAAAAAAATGACATAAAAATGAAAACACCAACAACAACAAACAAGAACATTATTCTTCGCTTCCACTCGGGCTCAGTAAAATACGTACAGAGACACAAATACAGAGAAAAGTGAATGCACTCAGAAATCATACAAATATTGTTCGAGTTCGTTCACATGTGCATGCAAAATGAACTGCTAGTAGCTCTCGATCCTTTATCTTCTGTTGTAAAGTATTCTAGAAGTTTTTTCTGTACATTCTGAATTCACTGGCCTGTAGCCGATATTATCTGAACATTGCCATTGTTAAGTCTTCATATTGGCGCCTGAAAACAATAATAATATAAAAAAAAAAAAAAACGATTGTCAGCAAATATTTCTTGCCCAGAGCCGTTATAATATTTCAAATAATTGAATGAATAAACCAAACAATCAGTTGTCTCACATCAGCTCTTTTCCATGCAAACAAATTCCTGTGAAAAGAACAATGATCCAAGTGTGAAACTAGAGTACACAATTCATTATATGATCTGTCACAATCACATTGAATTGATCCATAGCCCTGTGAATATCTATTTCTTTTTTATCTAAAAAACAAGAATAGTAAATGTTTCATGCGTAGCGCATAGACTGAATGAATAAAGCGTAGAAAGAGTTTGGCAAAAAATGTAATAATAATAATAAATAAAGAGGCGCTAGAAAAGTAAAATTGCACAGGAGTGCACAGACCTTTGGAGAAAATTTATTTTAAAAAAGTATTTGTGAAAAGTGTGCGCGTCCCTATTTTTCCTTTTTTTAAAATATATATTTTTAACGAGGTACGTAAACGTGATCCGTATAAGACAGTGGGGATATAGTCAATAGCCCGACATGATCTTGAACTTTTCGTCCAACATTTCTGCAGAGAGGAAGATAACTCTGCTTGATGTTAACACCCATGCATCTCTCCGATCTGCTTCAGATGTATGTTTATTTCCAAAAAGAGGAAGGAATAGAAATGTTCTGTGCATTTGCTCGTTCTTACACCATGTTAGTGTTGTCTTATTATTTAATGAAGGTTAAGTTACGGACTTCTTTAATTCAAGCATTATGATAAATATGGCACAAAAACTTAAGACACCATCACAGAAATATATCTTGCTTTGCCAAGTGCTTGATTTTTTATTGATACCCTTTAACAGATTGATATACATATACATATGCTAGTTTATTTTTGAGGCAGTTATTTTTCTGTCTTTTATCGCAAATTATCGGGATTTCCCTAATATATATTATGGCTCTACCAAATTTTTATGAATTTCATATCAAATTCGAGAGTGGTCGAATATCCAAGTATTTATAATATTAATTATGTCTCACATTGTATGCAACATCTTATAGAACACAAAAGTTTCATTACGTGACCTCATGGACTTTTTCTCTTTTCTTTAATCCAACTCTCTTTTAACATACACTAACATACACGACGAGATGAACATTAGAACAGGATGTCCAATGTAATACAATCTAGATTCTAATCCCTGCCATAGATGTATCAAGCCCACTGTGTGAAGGCGTGAACTTTTGTTCAATTCAGGCAATGTAAGTAGCTATAATGTCAGGGTGATAGTTATAGTACCTGTTTATGGTAGTGTAGTACCTGTTTATGTGTTTGTTTACGCCTAAAATATGTCAGAGGTGACCACTCCTGCCAAGCTTACCTGAAATTAAAGTGATTTAGAGACGCCTACACCACTTCAGTCTCCTCTAAGAAATGTCCCTTTCTGTCAAGGAGATAGATTTAACAGTGACAAATAATACAGTGAACTGGTAAATATGTGGTCGTCATCGAAGGCCCATTGGAAGCCCATATTGAAAACATATTGTACTACTTAGAAGTTTAAATACACGTCTTAAATTACATTAGGAAAAGTAAGCTTAATAAAAAATGATATTCAGTTATGTATAGAGGAACAGCTTCTTTGTAAATTAATCTCCAAAAATGATGTTATAAAAAAAAAATAAATAAAGGATCCACTCATTCATCCCCATAAGAAAAGTAATGATTAAAGAGGAATCATTTTACCAAACAGGCCAAATTTGAGAGTGACTGCAAGTTTTGTTGAAACAACCTGTGATATATTAAATGAAATGCGTATCACAGACGTTAATATTCTTCTTGGTACTGTTTCTACTGTAACATTTGCTATATTTATAATAGCCTTTAAAATGATACAACACGACCATTAACATCGCTAAATATTACAAAGGAGCAAGAGGGCAAACGAATATTGTGTGTGTGTGTGTGTGTGTGTGTGTGTGTGTGTGTGTGTGTGTGTGTGTGTGTGTGTGTGTGTGTGTGTGTGTGTGATCTCAACTATGAATGTTTGCCAAGACAAACTCCTCACAGGTATTGATCTGTGAACATATCGTATCTTTTATCTTATCTTATCTCGTCTTCACTTTTAACTCATGTCGTCTCATCTCATCTCATTATACTTGTCCCTCTGGTCATCACTTACTCTTTTTCGGAGTTTTCAACATCAAAATAATAAACTTGAGGGCAATAAAACATAAACTAAATTAAAATTTAGTTAAGAACAAAAAATGAAACAAGAAAGCAGATTTTAGAACTGGAACACAAAACAAAACAATTTTAAAAACAAAACAAAACAAAAAAAAGATACGAGCATTAAGTGAATTCCCAAACTTCAAACTTCTCAAAGCTTTGCAATCTGTGTTAAACAAAAGGAGAGACAGGCAGACAGGCAGACAGACAGACAGACAGACAGACAGGCAGACAAACAGACACACAGACAGAGACAGAGAGAGAATGTTTGTGAATCTGTTCTCAAGCAATAACAGTAGGACAAAAGAACACCTGTACGTTTGTGATGGTGTTGTCTAAATCTCTAACTACCAGAGGCACTTTTCCAAAGAGTTTACAATTGAGAACTATGCTAATCTTAACCGGGTCTTACGGATTTTTTCCTTATTCCTGATACCGGATTAAAGAAGAAGAGCTGAGTGCCTATGTCACGCTACGGCCTCAGGGAAGCACAAAGATCACTTCTGTAGATCAGAAGCTGGTTTTCATTGAAGTAGAATATCATCTCCAGCACGCAGCTCTTCCTTATACATTGTCTTGATCAAAGCTAAAAGGGCTCGAGCAATTTGTTTGAGGGAGCAGATGAGATTTCTGCTATTCTGTTGGGCCACATTTTCTAAGGTTTCAAATTTAAACACTTACAGGGTTGTCGATCGAGCTTTAATTGTAAGAAGGAGAATTCGTTTTAAATTTATTTATTAGAACATAACATTTGCCCAGAGGCGTTTCTATATTTTAGAACACGAGGATCATCGTGATGGACAAAAATCGCAAAAGTTAAACAAAGGATAACATACCACTTAGAGACGAAAAATTGCTGCTACGAGATCGGAACATAAGCCTATTTCTGAATGAGTGTCCTGAAAGAGTGTTTTATTATGGTATCATAATGGTTAGCTCTTCATGGACCTCGAAGATCTTTCTTTGTGTTTAAATCAGTGCATACAAGGGAGATGGTTACCGAAATTTAATCAGTGAACTTTGTCATAAGTCTTTTTCTATGATCAAGCAGTTCAAATGAGGTATTTCGACTTCGATCAAATGATCGAGAGATTTTTCACTAACTCGCGCAGATTTGTGTGCATGTTCTGCGCGTGGCAGACAACTCTTGACCAATGATGAGTATCCAGAGATATTCACTCTGTTTCCTCGACCATGAGACCGAACTCGAAAAATACCTTATTATTACAAAAATAAATATTCTGACATGTTCTCTGAAGTTACAACAAAGTGTGGAGTTAAAGTATCAGATTTAGAAGGATGAAGAGCACAATGTAGCAATTAACTCGTTAATATAAATTTTTAACATGCCAGAACTGCAATTATTGAGATATCTAGTGAATGTTTCAAAGTCTCCGATCAGACTGTAGCAGATTTGGTCAGCGGCAGCCGGAATCTCGGAGCTATAGCATGAATATGTATAAAGTTTTCCTGCGTGTTAAGTACTTTTTACAAGTATTACATTGTCACCATAAGAGACTGAAACACATGGATTTCAAATTTAGCTTTTTTTTTCTGTTCGGGTCAAGAGATCTAGTTCCTTCGCTCCACAGATATCTCGCAATAAATCTTTTCTCGTCATTCACTTCTCTTCGAAGGCTATGGTTTTTTTTTTTTTTTTTGCCGCTCTTACCTTTATTTAATTATATCGGTAAAAGCCTTTAATCGCTAAAACCATTATCACTGAAATTTGGGAAATTGGTTCAAATTTCTTTTGCACAACTGATGTTTTGAATTAGCCCGCCCAAGTAAAACCACTGATTTCAAGGCAAAAGTAACATGATACAATGTCCGAGTGTTCCATGAAATCTTTTATGATCGTCTCTTTGCCATTCAATTTGTATGGCTTTTATTCTTACTTATTGTCGATAAGTGGCATTCGATGCTCATTATTTTTACAGTTTTGTTGCCATGTACACTCAATGTCTTGGCCCATTCCCTTAAAAACATATGTGAAATATGAGTTACACACACAAGGGAAACAACAGAGTAAGAATACAGCATTATGGCACTGAAAAGACTAATATAATATTTCTGTTAATTGCTCCTATAGTATTTTGAATCGTCTTTTGAGTTTTATCGTCGCCATGTCCAGAAATCCCGATGCAGAACAACGTAAGCTTTGGCTGCAGAGAAAAGAAAAACAAAATTCGGTTTTGTATGAAATCTGATAGCTCGGCTGTCTGTGACAGTCTGAAACTGTGAACCGTAAACACGTTTAGGAAGACACCCATGGATTGAAACTGAACGCTGTGCAAGATGTAGCAAAAATGTCCCGTTTATAGAGCACGACATGGGAATTCGAGCTATGGTTTAAGCATGCTAAAATTGAATTTAAAAAAAGAAGAAACAAATAAAAAACAACAACAGTACATACATACATACACACACACACACGCGCACGCACACACGTACACACGACATACACATACACACTACACACTACACACACACACACACACACACTACACACACATACAAAGAAATAAAAAAAAGGGGGATTATAGAGGAAAATATCTCAGAAAAAAATATTGTTTTAAATACATCCTCAGCGAACATTAAAAATTGCACAGCCTTTTTCAGGAGAAGGAGCCCCCCACACGCAAACGCATAATTCAAAAATTCAAGGTAACTTTTATAACCTGAAAGCGGCGGTCAGATCTTCAAAACTTGATTGTTTTATGTAGCTTATGTTTATATGTGTTTACTTATTTTGCCTCTCCGTTTCTTTCTTCTTCTTCTTTTTTTTTTTTTTTTTTTTGTCCTCTCTGCTTAGTTCTTTTCTATTTTACAAAATGGAAAAGAGAATGATATTTTTTCTGCAAAAACTGTAACTGAAGAAAGGGAAAAAGAGAGTGATTGGTCTTGGGGATCGATAATGGAAAAAAAAAAAAAATTGTAATAGAGATCATCCTCAAGCGCATTGGGGATTGAAAAAGAAAAAGTTGAGAGTTTCATAATGAAATGGAAAAAAAAACAACAAAAAACAAAAAAGTAAATAGAGAATACCAAAATAATAATTTTAAAAAAGAAAAAGATGAAAATTAGGCATTGGCGGTGGGTTATCACATTTAACCCGAGTGTTTTGACAATCAGAGATTTTGAGACCCAGAATTATTATTTCTTTTTCATTTTTGCCTTGTTTTGTTTGGTTTCTTTGTTCTTTTGTTTGCTTGTTGATTTGTTATTGTTGTTTTTTTTTCAAGTTATTTTTTTATTAAGAGGAGACAAACAGATAGTCAGACAGGCAGATAGATAGATAGATAGATAGATAGATAGATAGATAGATAGATAGATAGATAGATAGATAGATAGAT
>JBCEWB010084449.1:0-28922 GCA_039654565.1 Peronia peronii
TCATCTTAATACATGTATAATGTTTTCAGGAGAGAATCTCTCCCATGTTCATTCATTCAATGACTTCTCCAATTTTTTTCTGCATGTTTTCGTCTGCTTTGTTTTGGCACTTTACTAGAAAACAGAATCATGTTGAAAGTTATGGTGCAATATGTTACATTTGGCTATTCATGTATCAAGACCGGTCCTAGTCATCATACTCAGGGTCTTTGTTGATGAATATCATCTTCAGATACGGATAATCTATAAACTAATAATCTTTCAAGCTTGGTTTGTAGTGTAGTCTTTTTAACTATAGTTCGGCATTTGGTCCAGCTGCAAATGCAGTCCGCGAATGCATTGGTTTTCAACCTTTTTGGCCCCATGTAACAGTTCACAGTTCACCATTAATCCTAGATATTGTCTACCTGGAGAACTCAAAAGCTAGCAGTCTGCTGTCCCAATTTCCCTCTCTGAGCTCCTGCCTGCGATGCCCTACTGGCATGATTGGGTATGATTGTTACAGTGCTTCTTCCTGCCATGTGGCAGAAGTGGATAGGAGAAGTGAAACTGAAAAATGGGTTGGGAAAACATACCTGATAAGTGGATAAGAACCTGTTAAGCAAATCAGGGTAAATGAACGGGATAAACTGGAAAACTTAATTAATTAAGTTGAAATTTGGAACTGGTTTTCCAAATTAACATCCAGATTTCCGCCCAGCACTAATTATCAGCTTTATTTTCTAGGAAGAGAATTAAGACGTGGGCAAAAGTTCTGAAATGATTTCGTAGGCGAATTTTTGTTTTTGCCACTGAGAGTTGAGCATCCAAACTATGCGCATCTTGTAGTCATGGAGAGTTGGATTGTTCATTTATGAAAAACCTTAGGCTAATACTTTGTGCTTTAAATTTTTGTGTTACAGACAAAAGTTCTGAAATGATTTGGGTAGGTGAATTTTTGTTTTTGCCACTGAGAGCATCCAGATCATGTGCATCTTGTAGTCATAGAGAGGTGGATTGTTAATTCCTGAAAAATTTCAGGCTAATACTGTGTGCTATAAATTTTTGTATTACAGTGTCATTTTGTGATAACCAGTGATCCTGAAAAATGTGATGTATCATCCAAGTGCCGAATGGCAATGAAATATGGACTGCCAGTGCTGAAATTGGATTACATCTGGGACAGCCTTCAAGCAGGCAAGCTGTTGCCTGTGGATTCTTATGTGGTGGGAGGAAAAAATAAGACGCTGGATTTCAAGTCAGGAAAGATTTCCAGTAAGTATGAATTCTTTCTAATTGAGTGGCCAAGATTCAAAAAACCTTTTTTTTTTTTTCAACATTGTAAGAATCAAATATCTGTGAATCAGGTAGTGCCTAGTTGTTTTTTTTGTCTTACGCTTTGCTTTCATGTTTTCTTCATCAAGAACAGTAAAGTTTGTTGATGACAAAAAAAAAGCTGGATCATGATCGCTTCTTCTTAACAGACAAAATTGTTATCATCTGTCATTTCAAATGATGTTCTTTCATGGATTTAGCTGGATCACCTGGAGCTCTTGGAATGATAAAAGCAGCTGGTTGCTCCTAAATGTGAACAGAAGGGGTTGTGTTAAAAAAGGAGGGGTGGAGAACTAGGACATAAAATAATGTAATCAAAAGTGATGATTAGATGTGATGCTAGTGCCTGCCAAATGACAAGGTGTATGCTTTACCATGATCAATTTCAGGTAGACATGAAATAAGGATTATATTATAAGAATTATACCTTTGACAGAATGCTCCACTGTCAAAGTCATATTCTACTGCCCTCTGCCCAAGTATATGTGAGGTCTCCACATTTAGCAAGTGAACTAAAAATCTGTCTGGAAGGACTGGGCTTTTGGGGAATTGTTAGTCTTTGGTTGATCTATGAAAGCCAAAGTATTAATGAAGAATGACATTTTAGAAGATAGAATTTTGTAAATTTGCATTGATGCTTTGCTGCCTGCCAATAAATTTTAATATTTGTCCAAATCGCCCCTGTAAGTCTCCAAACACCTAAGTCTGGAAAATTGGGTCATGACGTTTTTTGCCTTTATTAAACTAAAATGGTTTCCACCACCTTCTCTTTAAATATCAAATCCATGGAATCAGTTAAAGTTACACTTTTTGTCACGTGATCTAAACTCGTGATTCATTATTTCACTTTGATTCATTAAGTTTTTTGTCTCTCCTGTAGAATTCCCTCTGTGGACTTACGCGTTTAGAGATTTACAGGGACGATATGTGACTTAAGGCCAAAATTTGTGAATTATTGTGCCATTCTTTACCAATATTCTTAAAAATATTCAGGTGGATATCTGTTCAGAATAAATGAGACCTTTTTTCCCACCAGCTTTCTAATATTTTTGGTCAGTCTGTATCAAATATAATCATTACATGGGGACCAGCATCACATTTTCAATACATTACGCATAAGAGTTTGCAATTATGAAAGCTCAGACAAATGAAACTTTTATTTCCAAGATTTCCTGCGTATTCACCCCTGAAAAATGTTAAAGTGATTTATTTTAAAAAGTTGAAATTATCATTGTCATCCTTACCTTCCTGTAACCATAAAATATACAGCAGGTTCAATGAGCCTTCCTTGCGGCTTTCTTTCCACTAAAACTACCACATGCATGTGTGCACCTTATTTTACTGCAAATAAATGTTTCTTTCCAGAGTCACAGATAGATGCAAATTGATCCCACTTGTGTACATATTCAGATAACTGATTATCACATTAAGTCTATAACATAATGGAAATAATAATGATAAATAAAACATACAAAAAATAATAGCAATAACCTCAGGTACTGCAGGCTGTGACTCTCACATCACTTGAAAATTTGAGTCTTTTTCAGTTGTTACTTGCATTCTTTTAATACAGAGCTCTTTTTTACAGGTGATGCTAGAAAGGAAAAACGGACAAAAAAGTTCAGTGCCAGAACAATGTTTAATCCCAGAGTTGTGAGGATATATGATACAAATGACCAGTCTCAGCCTTGGTTTGATGAAGACAACTATGAGATTGCTAAATACGCTATTTTCATGGTAACATAATATTATATTATGGCAGGGCTTCTGTTGACTCTTTGAAAATATAGAATGGGAATTTGGATTGGAGGGGAAGAGTGTTCCCCCTTGCCATAGCATTTTGGAGAAGACTTGGATTTTATAAGCAGGATATGAAAATTGCAACTCATATCTTAAGAAATTAAATATATTCCTGTGAATGACTGATTTTTTTTGGAAATTGTTAAGCTATGTGGCAGAATAGTTCGTTTGAAGGAAAGTGTGAATATATTAGACTGACCAGTACAAAAGTACCAGCATAACTTTTGACTGGATACTGATGTTTGACTTTATATGGGAAGGTCTCTTCTGCATATTAAATGTATGTGGGAGGCACAAAAGTGTGCACCCAGTGTGTTGTCTGCAAAATGGTCTGTCTGTAAATATCATCACCATATTTGGTGTTTGGAATCATTGTTCTTTCCCATGTGTTCTTTTCTCAACAGTGTCTTCATTTATCCTTCTCTCTTTGTCCAAAAATTATGCAGAAAACTTGTCATGGAGACATTTTTAATTTCATGGTCCCATCAGTTTTGGCTTTGTCATCTTCATGCTCTTTTCTTCACCCAACTTTGTTTGACAAGAAAGCTTTCCTTGTGACATCATCATCAGGAATATGTGTTGTTGTTTTAAAACAGAAATAGAAATGAGTTACAGACTTAACTCTTGGCATTGATTTCTAGGGATTTCTTTGACTGTAGATAATTAAAGGATAGGGATGTAACTAAGTAGTCCATGCAGTCCATGCAATGTGATATAATTTTACTTTTTATTGTTATCACAATTTATAAGTCTTAGTGCCTTATATTACTATTATTATTATATTATGTTGAAAATAATATGGTATCATATATATTGTCAATATTCATTCAAAATATGCATATAGATAAGGTATATAGTGATAATCAACAGAGAAATTAAAATTGAGACTTTTATTCCAAATAAGTCGGCTGAAAGAGAAAGAAATGAGTGGCTTACACTTACAAAGAGGATTTATATACTGAACTTAAGAGATTACACTAAACTTAGATATTATTGAAATTAAAAGCAGTATATGTCATTGTGGGTTTGATAGGAAAATATTATATATTTATACAGTGGTCTCTGTCTAAGAACCCTCTGCCTAAGAGCCCAATCCGCCTAAGAACCCACCTCTGCTGCAAAACGGAATTTTTTCTCTATAATTTACCCCTCTAAGAATCCACTCCCAAATAAAGAATCCGCCTAAGAGCCCGGTGTCGGGCCAAGTCACACGAGTACTTATGGTGTAATTTCACATCATATTGTCCACTTGAGAGAAATGCACAGTGCTAGATGTGCAGATGTAGGTACGGGAGTGGAGAGAACAGGTAGACAAAGGAATGGAAGTGATAGTGTTGATGTATGACTGCATAATCAGGTCACATTGTGGACTTACCCGTAACCATTTCTTTGTTTGGCAACACATGGGACAGCACTTGTGATTGGCTCTGTGCATAAGGAGGAGTAGGTTTAGCCTCCTGACTGGTCAATTGTTTTGCAACTTTGGTCGGTCTGTAAACACTTGAGTCGTTCGTGCGATTATCCACAGGGTAGTATAGCAGTATCTTGTTTACATCAATGATACCGCTGTGTGAAAACTCACTCGACGTTTAAACACTGGGCAATATTGATGTAATTATATGCTAAGAGAGATTAGGAATTCTTAGATCTAATTACAAGACATACACTGGAGAGAAAGGCTGTACTTATTCACACAGATAAATCTTTAACTAACGGTAACGATCAACTAATCATAGTAGTGAAGACAATCTGTGGTCAGACAGGTTGCGTAACTTTTCAATCCGCCCAAAAAACCCGTCTGCCTTAGAGCCCACTTTTTTTGTCTCCTGGCGGCCGGGTTCTTAGGTGGAGACCACTATATCAGTATCATTGTCAGTGACAGCCATGCATGACTTTCAAAGTGACTAATATTGCATTTTTATTTCTTTAGATTTCTCATGCTTGAACGATGCATAGTTATGTTATCTTTTTCATATAGTTTTGTCTTATCCATGTTAGGGGCACAACCCAGCTCTGAAGTGTGCATGGACAACTATATTGGAGTTGCATGCACCACCTGCTGCAGTCAGCTCAATGAATCCCAGCCATATTGCCATGGAAGATAATAGTCAAGGGGAGACCAAAATGAAGTACAGAGTGTTAGCCCAGAGTGGGCGGACCACAGATTTACAGGTTCTACAAAATAGGCTTTATTTTCATTTGTTAATGTTAGAATATAAATGTCTTGCACCCAGGACAAATGAGTCAGAAGTTGTGCCAGATGATTTCAAGTTATGGGCGTTTCTAACTACTTTCCGACTCAGGTACCAAATTTCTCTCTTTGTTTTTTTCACAAAATGAAAATTTAATCTTTTTTAACCTGGAAAAAACAATTTTGGTATTAATTTTGGTATCTGAGTCAGAAAGTAGTTAACAACAGCCGTAACTCGAGATTGCCCGGCATGACTTCCGAGTCATTTGCCCTGGGCACAAGGCAAATATATAAATATAAATAAGAATATATTGGAAAAAAACATTTTTTCCTGTGACCCAGTGATATGAGTCTAATGTCAAAAGCTTTTCATGGATAGAGTCATTGGTCTCAACGGACAGGGATGTGAAAATGCTTTTCTTTGGTGAGAACTTTTATTTTACCACAACTCTTCTATGCTTAGATCTTTACATCCAACATTAACTTTTGTGGATCTGATCATCAATAAAATCCAGCTTTTCCACTGAAGCTCCCTTTGACAACAGATTCAGTTCACCTGGTTGCACAACATATAACTTTTTAGTTTTTTAAACAATATTTTGTAGTTTGTTTTTCGTTATGTTTCTTTCTTTTCTCTTCTTTTTTTTCTTCGTCCACCCAGTGATAATATACAGCTTTATTAGAATTCTTATTTTTTACATAAGACTTTCCCTGACGTTAGGATGCTGTCTCAGTAAAAGTTGTCCTATCATAGAAAGACATGGCCTCCTGACCAAATGAGCATTTTAAACTGAGAAGCTGATATAATTACTATCGTACAATTAAAAAAAACAAATCTATTTTAAGCATTTAATAAAACCAAATATTTATGATTCCTAGGCTGGTAAGCAAGGCCATGCAGAGTTGCGGTACTTGACCACTGCAGACCAAGCATTAGCTGTGTATGCTATGCTCTTTGAGGATGTTCAGAAGAAACCTGACATGGAAAAATGTACAAGTCCCATACGTAGTATGGGCTCTCACAAACTTCAGAAGGTAATCTTACATGATGTTAGATGTATTCAGTGATGAATGTGTAAGGATGGTTCCTGGAGTTGGCAGTGAAAGTGAATTAATCTGTTACAACTTTTCTTTTAATGTCATCTATAGAGCAAACTTCCGTCATGCAGTGAGTACTTGATATCTTGTTTCATGATCTCGACTTTAGTTGAATTTGGAAGCAGAAGTATAACTATTAAGAAATAAAATGAAATAGAGGGAATACCACCAAATTTTGTTCATTCTCTGTATTGTTGTTATAATAAGGACACGCTGTGCAAGTGATGCCCTGTTCTAGCCAAGTCTGTACATTCTTCAGATAAACTGTAAATACAATCGAGTCCGCTTAAATTGAATTTGTCAGTACCACCCAAATGGGTTCGACTTATGAGAGTTCGTCTCCCAGTTTTTTTAATAAGGGAAACAGTTCTCGTCATTTTCGACTCAATGGAAAGAGCTGTGTTCTTTCTCTTCAATCGGTTAGAGGAAGCCATCATGTAGATCTTGTCTGTAAGCTAGTCAACTGCAGGCGAAAGAATGAGCATGATGTGGAAACTGACTAGATCTATACCGTCACAGAACTTCTAGAACTAAGAAGACAGTGATTGTAATGGTTACAGTTACGGTTTTGTTAAGCTTTTCAACCTCCTGTCGTGGTGGTTATCTCAGCTGTACAAAAATGCACAGTGATTGTAACACAGGCACAATGTCTTTTTATAGACTGCCTGTGCACCAAGTATCTAGATCTACCATACATGCACATGTTTGACTGTGTCTACCTGTACTCTAAGGCTCTGCGAGGATACTTGACTATCGATCGATTGTTCGGCACTGCTGCTTCTCGTACGTTGCCTCTCTCCTCTCCCCTCCCCCCCACCCCCCACCCCTCCGAACACACAGGCCCACTTAATGCCATGGCGTGGGGTACATTCACAATACATGTATGTAAATTAATTGCCTAATCCCTCAAGTTGCCCCATCCACGACGCTATCTCCTTTGTTTTTCCGCATTGGGTGGGAACCACATGGACAGAACAAAAGCCGATTTTTACCTTTGTGACGGCGCTGACCGATTCGATTTAAAGGAAACTCAAGGCGATGGCTTCGAATTATGCAAGATGCATTTAATGGGCACAAAGAGGAAATCTATTGTTTCGTTTTTATTCGAATTATCAGAAATTTAGATTATCAGAGTTCGGTTTGAGTGGACTCAGCTGTATTGACTTATCTCTTTTAGCTGAGAGCTGACAAAGCCAAGGAGAGAGGAGAGCTTGGATAGCATTCTCTGTTTTTGTGTCATTTTATTTTTAACTAAGTTCTGTTGTGATGTAAACACAGTAAGCCTACTTATATAATCTAGCTCTCAAGAGAGCTCAATAAAGGATAAGTACCTATCAGGTGAATAGAAAACTTTGAATATATTTTATCATTAGTAGTTGCCAGTACTCCTCAACAATTTAAAATCCATATAAAATCAGAAAATGCTTCTACTGAACCATAATGTCCTAAAATGCAAGGCACATAGCAACCTTTATCTATGGCTTTTAACTCAAAATTAAATATTTCTAACATGCAATTGGTTTCCCTAGAGCCTTACTCATACGAGGAAGATTCCATCATGTTTTCTGATAATAATTCATTTAGAAGATTGACCATGATATGCTGCCTATTCATTTAACACATCAGCTTGCATTGCTTTCAATTTGTCAAGAAAGTCAATAGATATATCTCTTGATTGTCAAAAGAGTTTAGCCTAGTTTTGTCGGTTCATCAGGAGAAATATGGAATTTTAATTGATGCTATAAAAAAAGCCTGCACTGTGAAAAGAAACATGTGAGTACATCATAACGATAATATTTTAGGTCAAATTAGCTAAAATTTGATGCTGACTGAGTATATGAATAACACAGCAGACATAATGTATAGAGAGAGAGTCTAGATATTGTATTGAGAGCTGCAAATGTTGTATTTTATGTTTCAGCTAATGTTAAGTTGTTGCTTTTCACTCATTGTGGAGCAGAGAGCTTCAACAATTCCTTACTTTCTTTGATCTATGACAATCTTCTTTGCAGCCCCCTTTTTCAGATCAGTGCACAGCCTTCACTTCCAAATGTGCCTAGGATACCCTCATTCCCTCTTCCTTTGTGGATTTGAGTCAAGTTTTAGGTGATAGAGAGAAGGAATGTAATGGTGATGTACTAATGCATAGGAACTGTCTGGAAAATAGTAGTTATGATGTCTCACCATTTCAGCTGATGGCTCGTATGGCTGATGTGACAGAAGGTTGCAGTGATGAGGTCAAGGAGCTGGTAGAACATGTGTGGAGGGAGGCAACTGCAGAAGTTGCATCTCTTCTCGGAGACATCAGTGCCATCAAGCTGGAGCAGGTCTGAATATCTTTATCCATGGCATGAAGAACTGAAAACTGACATGTTAATGTTTATAGCTTTTTGGTATTCACATTTCATATGAACCAAAACAGTGATATTATTAATATGATGAAAATTTGAAAATCTAGCAAAACTTGTATATGTATTCAGAGGGGAACAGAACCTTGGTTGGCCAGTTTGGGATCGATTTCCATTTTTTTTTTTTTGTGACAGACTAGCCATTTTTGTACCAGATTACAAGCCCAAATCTTCAAATGACAAATAAATATGTCATTACTGCTTTTTGTATAAGCAGAAGATAAGAGGAGAAACTCAAAATTCAACAAAATTTCTTATGAAATTGAGGAAAAAGATGGTATGACCAAATTTATACTCTGTCACTACTGTGGCAAGCTTGGTATCGGAAAAGGTATCAGTCCTTTCACAATACATGGTTCAAAGATGAGGATCATAGGATGAAATAATATAGCAGGAGAGGGATTAATGTATATTTTCACTAGTATTATAGTATACCTGTCTCAGTTAGTTATCATTAACTACACACTCACAGGGCAATGCTGTCTGCTGCTTACATCCCACAAGCACTATCAATGTAATGTCTATTGTGTCTTTATTTTTCTCCTCCTTGACTGAAGGCTCATGGAGGAAAATTTAAGGATGCTTTAGGATGCTGAAAAGTCATACTGACAAAGGCTGATGCTGTTTTGGTTGTTCTGCCGTGCTTATAGTTTTGTGAACTGTTGCCAGCTCTGCTCCCTATAGTGTCCCAGGTGAACTGTGGGCTCAGAAACACAGAAAGCCCCTCCCCCGCCCCCATCCTACCCCCTCCACCCCCTCTAAAATTTCATAATTCTGTGTAATTAGTGTGCTGCAAAAGCAGCCTCCATTCTTTGTGGAGGGTAATTGCTGAATTTGGTATGGGTACTGTGAGTATTTCTAACGTAGAAAAAGGCACTGAGCTTTGATCTGGGAGCTCATTCATTCAGAGTCAGTGAAATGACAGACAGAAAAGATCTTTTCATGAGCATGTTGTAAGCTTGTCAAAAAGCAAATATAAGGTGGGAAGCCACAACTGAACTCAAGAAGAAGCCCTCTAGGGGATGTTAGAGGAGGAGAGTTCCCCATTTTCATAATCCATGGTTATTTTGACATCTTCCCTGCAAAACTGTGGTGTTTTGTGCTTTGTTGTTTCAATTGGTGTTATTGCCATTGTGTTTCATTAATTTATGTACAAAGTTTGGAATGATTTGGTGTGGATATAGATTTTAAAAAACAGGGCACAATCCAAGATGGTGACCATTTCCAAGGCAACCAAACTAGCAAGTGGCTAGCAAGTTTCCAAGGACATATCCTGGATCAGAAAGACATGCGAATTATACATCTATATATTAGTTTATAGAAATGTTTTAAAATGTAAGACGACTGTCGACCGGCAACTAATCAAATGGCATTATGCATAACTCGATATGGTAGAAATTAAATACATTGATATCACTTAGTCAGATTTTCAAACTATGTTGGCTCTTCTTCACGGCAATACATTGAAATCTATGGTCCAAAGCAAAAAAAATTGTTCAGGTTTGTAGTGAATTTCATTAAAGAAATGAGGGAACAAAAATTTACTGCTTATCTTATTGCTTTCACAGCTTTTTTTTCTCTCTCACTGCTTCCTTATGTGTATAAATAGTGTCTCTTTTTAGCTGGTGGAGTGATTTATTCACTCAAGAAGTGTAAGGAAATGTAAGAATGAATCTATATATCTTAGAATGTGATTGTGTCATATATTGTCATTTGCCTCTTAGGCACATGATAATGTAATAACATAATAATGTAACACAGATAAGGCTCTTATTACAAATTGTGTAGCCTGTACTACTGAAACTCATTCTGATGTCATGCAGTGTACTAACTTCTTACAGGTAGAGAAAGCCGAGGCCATCCTGGTCAAAATCAGAGATGCTATCAAGTCATCAGCTTCTGGTGGAGCCATTGAGGAACTCATCAAGGAGTTTTATAGTACTTTGCCTCACAGAACAGAGCAGTCCACAGTGACAGCCCCAGACAGAAAGAGATGGCTGGTCAAGAAACAGGACATGTGCCAGGTTTGAATTGGCTCAGATTTTATAGGAGAATATTTTTTTTTCCATAGTTTGATATGGAGCCTTTGTAGGTAATATCAAAGAAATTTAAGCAGGATTTAGCTAACAAATGAAAAGAGATATATCCAGATTTTATTAGATTTTTATTTCTGATTATCTGAAGTTGAGACACTGTGAGAGGATTTAATCTCACATCTATCTCTCACAAGTGATATGTATTGAAACCAATTTTACTTGTTGCTACCAAAAAAAGTATAATTTCTTCAGCTCTGTTAATCTTTATCTTGTATGTGCATTTTTAAGACTTTGCATCCCACTGTTTTCTGGTCTGTTACCTAGCGGTTAGTTGACAGCAGATAATGAACATTATGTTTTATAGTTGTCTCTGATATGTGTTTTCGTTTTTGTTACAGTTAATCAAAGATATGGTATCTGTCAATGAAGCAACAAACTTTGAAACAAGAGCCTATGTGGAGGCCAAGTATGCAGCACTGCGATGTCGCATCAGACATGTGACTGGCAATCAGAAAGAAGAAGTAGAGGAGATGGTGAAATCATCTTTGGAAAAGTAAATTTTTTTACTCTTTTATTAATAACAGGATTGTTACAGTAGTTTATTCCTGAAATGGAAATTTGTCTTCTTTTGGATATTTTGGCCTCAAAAAAGTGGAGAGAGTCAAAACATTTTGTAATCTTAAAAATGATCCACAGACAACTGACAGATTAGTTTGTTATATTGTATCAGTTACATATTATATTACATTGATCTTCAGATATTAAACTCAGTTTTTTATTTGATAGCTGTAATAGACCTTATAATAAAGCGATGAAGGCAATGTGTTTAGAATTATTAAAGAATGACCAAGTGTTGATATCACCAAGTCCGTTTTGTTTTGTTCTCAGCTTCCCCCAAGATTTTAAGATTCTGAACATTTATGAGGTGTGGCGAGCTGTTGAAGATTCAGATTTTCGCCATGACTTGGAGCCAAAACGTTTACTCTATCACTCATCTAAAGTGGAAAACTTTGTTGGTATATTATCCAGGTAATCAACAGATACATTAGCCTTTCTGTTTTATTTTGTATTGATTGTAGTATTAGGGTAGCCATTCGTATTGTTTTTTGTTGCTTTTAATGCTAGGATAGCCATCTATTATATTTTTCATTGACTTTCTTGCTAGAATGGTCTCCTTTTCTTGTCTTTAATTGATCCAAATGCTACTGTAGCTGCCTATTTTATTTTGATAGGTTGTAGCACTGGACTGTATAACTATTCGAAGTGAGAAATCTAGGAATTGCTCTGGGGTATAGCATGTAAAAGATAGGAAAACTTATATCACTGCAATCAAACAGTGGCAGTTGTATTTGTTTTTCTTTGAGGAGAAGAACACAACATGTCATGAAGAATGAAATGTGATGGTTTCTCAATTTGCAATTGAAATACATTACATAAGAAGACAGCATCGTATCCCAATTTAAAATGAACTGTTTAACAATGGCTGAAAGATCACATAGTGTAAACTTTTATGTCGTAAATTAGGTTGTCACATTTTTTTCTTCACAGAATCAAATTATTGAGATGAAAATTTTTAATTCACCTGAACTGTGACTTTTTGAGTCCATACAAATCTTTTCTGACAGTTACAATCTGTAGTTCATCATAACTGACATTATCATCAAGCTTAATGTAGAAATATGCAATTTATATAGTACAGCTTTATCAAACTGTAGTTTATCCCATTTTGCATGGTCTTTTTTAGAACCTGTGTTGATTTAATTTTAGAGAAGGAAGGTAAGGCTGAATATGCCTCAGTCACAAAAAAACAACTTTTAATGCATCGAAACATTACTTTGATAAAACTATGTGTGCCATTTGTTTTTCAGAGGCCTTTTGCTGCCAAAAGTAGTTGTGGATGACTTTGGTGGAAAACGGAGCGATGCAGGAATGCTGGGAAATGGCATCTATTTTGCTAATGCAGCCAGGTAAGAAGAGAACAATTTATGTTTGAATATTATCTTTGGGATTCTGGAAATGTACATGTACATGTAATCATACATTCCAGGAAAGAAAAAAACTGCATATTTATAAATAAAATGCATCTCTGTCTTCATTGGTTTGTTGAAATTTGAGAATGCTAAGGGCCGTAAATGAGCAAAGAAGACAACACAGAAAACAGGGCAATAAATATCAGTTCAACACAGTTTACACAGGTTTTCAACCTGCAGATCCTGCAGTAGACCATGTTCATCAAACCTCAGCAATTTCAGTCATGAAAGCACTGTAGGAACAGGAGAAAACAGCCAGTCCAAGTGATTTTGCGATGGCACCAATGCAGAATACAGATTGATTCAGATGTCTGCCAAGGCAAAAAGCCATAGTAAAAGTAGTATTACTGTTAATCACAACAATATGTGAAGCCTTTCTTTCTTTGGCCTGAATTTTTTTTTGTTAGTGAATGTTATACATAAAGGAAAATGTAATTTATATTATTAGAATTAAAATTCTAATTAAGCAATAGCCATTCTTTTGAAAATCAGCCTGCTGTTGCTATGATAGTGGATAATGACCATGATTCCTTTTTAAGTTATGGAAAGATGACCAAAAGAACTTGGCCTGAATTGAGAAAAAGATCACACTGCAAAAATTGAAAGTGAAGTGAACTCAGATTTCTGAAACATGATTCTATGTTTCCAAATCTGTTTATAAATTTACTGCCTAGAAAAATGAGGTAGTTTGGGGTATTGTGGAATGAAGCAGTTGTCAGTCTGAAAAAAAAATATTGCAAAAACTTTAAAAGTTCAAGCACTCTTTGAGACGATCTGTTCAGTCTTTTTTTTTGCCTGCCCTAGGTCTTAAAGCATAGAATCTCATGTTGTATGCACCCTGGACTCAATTGTGACATAGGACAGTAGGGTGAGGTACTGTAAAGAATTATCTCATTCTTTACTGTTTAATATATTTTCAAACATTTGTTTTTCTAGTTTGACAAATCTGACACATTATCATCATTTTGTCTTTCTAGCACCAGTGTCAAGTATTCCTCCCCTAGCAAGACCAAAGGGTCGCGCTTACTGCTGGTCAATGAGGTTGCCCTTGGCAACATCAAAGATTACATTCAGCATGACACAAACCTGCAGGCACCACCTGATGGTTACGACAGCATCCATGGCATCAGCAAAAAGTGGGACAAATCTTCAATGTTTGAGGTAAGCACATAGAGAATTAATAGTAACTAATACTTAGAAACAGTTTTAGAGAGCAGCAAGAATGGTAAGATATATCTAACTGATGGAATTTATATCTTTACTGAGATTACCTCATTCAATTCATCAAATATATGACATGACATAAAAAACACAGTTATAGAATTTGTGACAATCATATGTTTGTTAGCACAAAAGCATATCACCTTCCACTGTAATTCATGTAGAGCTACATTAATTTTGGGATCTAATCAGATAATACCTGTGTAGTGTGTGCTGATCAGCCATGAAATGAGCACATCGTGATGTGAGATGCATCTATCATTGATTATTACATTATATTGTGATTAGATTATCAGTGGCTATATTTGATTAACAACATATCTGTAGTTTCAGAGAATTTGTGCAGGTGATCTATTTAGACATAGAACTAAAGTCAGTTCTTTCTATTTAGCTTTCAAATGTTATTATGAGAGTGGAAGATCACTCTCTCGATATTGACTGCAACTATTGTAGAACTGAGATGCACATAAACGCCAGCAAATGCAGACTAGTTTCAGACAGGTCTGTCTAGAATGGTTGTAGCTGGAAAAGCCGTTCTAGCAATTAATGCATTTCCCATTGTGGAATGGACTTCATTGAACATAGCTTTCAGTCTGTTCAGGTGTTTTTATATGCAGTTACGTGTATGATACATTTTCGATGCTCTGAACCAGCAAATATGCATTTATGTGTGTTTTTAATACAATTTTCTGTTAGTTTTTGTCATGAAGACACATTAGGATGCTACCATGAATAATGAATTTTGATGCTATGTAAATTTACTGTATTGTTGCCTATTCGTCTTGTTTTATTTCCCCATCCTCAGAATGACGAATATGTGGTGTACTCAGTCAATCAGCAGCGTGTTCGCTACCTGGTGGAGTTCACTGTCCAGGGAGACAAGATCAGACCAATACAAGATATAGATGTTGAATTCTCAGAGGCCCAGATTCATATCTCAGAAACAACAAGTGAGATAATTATCATTTGTTATATTGTCATGGCCATTTCACAGAGGCTCTAGTTGTAGCTGTTTTAAGATATTGAACCAAAACTGTTGTTGTTTTTTTTTTGCAATGGATGTTTGTAATATACAATATAGTATTTTGTGACAGATGACATTGAAGTATTGTGAAGGCATCATGGCAAACATTTTTTTATAATAATGTTACTTGTCTTGTGCGATTATGGCTAACAGCATTACTCAAAACTTGAACAAAAAATATTCATGCGATTGTGGAATGACAAAGACAAAAATGTATTTTTTAGAGTGTTCTGAAAGAGAGGCCTGTTACAGTTAATTTCTGTCTGAAAGGTGTAAGTTGACAGTATTATCGTGTGCAAATGAATTATGATTGTCATAATGATTCTCTTCATTTGATTAATTTCAGAAGCTTGTATACTGTATCTAAAAGGCACTGAAGTTTTCATCCACTTTCAGCTTCTGTAACATCCATATGAAATTATGAAATTGCGAGAGATCATCTCTAACTTTAAGACCATGCTTGCACAACTTTTGCTCAGCAAGTCTCTTAGATTTTATAAATTCTATAGTTGCATAGTTGTCAACACAGGACAAGCATCATAGTTTTCATACGGGAGAGACAATAACATGCCTTTTTAAGATCCTGATGTTAAAAGTATTAATTGTTGCATGACCAGGTGAAATATCAGATATCACATGTTTCATGCATAGTGTTATTGATGTTCATTGAAAATGATATACTTTATTCTGATGAAAAAAACTTGTTTAGCTACGACTCTTCTGTGCTGAGATATTCACATTTATAGCTAACGTCTATGACCATATCATGGTCAGAAAAGTCCAATTTCCTCAGTGAAGTCTACTTTAACATTTGACTCATTTCATCTGACTATGGAACAAATTGTTTTAAGTTTCATTTATCAAATTGTGCAGAGGTAAATTCTCTATTCTTCAGTAGACATTCAAGATGTCAGCAACATCAGTGATCCGCTGTCAAAGGTCCAGCCAGGTCTTATTGGAACTGGAGATAAAGAAGTGGAACTGAGAGCTGTTCATATCAGGGCCAAGCTGGTTGATCTTGCAGCTCAGGTCAGCTAGTCATTTCCATTCATGTTTCATCCGCAGTCACTTTTCCATTTGGCCATGTAAAACTATGCTATTTATGTGTAACTTGCTCATCGCTTTTGTAGGCAGAGCTGATTATAAAGGCCTGTCATGCAGTCCAGACAGACAAGTCATACTCAAGACCAGATAAGTTGATTAATTCATCATTGCTTCTGCTAGTTAAAACCCCTCTGCAAATTAACTGCTCCTGTGCCTGGGCTGCCTGAAGTTAAAAAAATTGTTCAACACAAATGATGATAAAACTATGTGAGGGAACAGCCATAACTGAAATTATTTTTGTTATGTCCCTCTGCTAAAAGAATAACACAAGTGGCAGTTATATTTAGATTAAGAGTCACATTTTCAGGCATATGGTAGACCTATTCCTCAGTATATTGGGAATATGGCAGAAGTCATTTTCAGTATTCCCAATATAATAGGAACATGAGCTGGTGGAATTAAACATTTTTATAGCAGTGTGGAGGAGCCAAAGCAATTGATCTTGCAGCCTGAGTTTGAGAAAACTGGAGTATTTGATGGTATCTCTCATGGTTTTTGGTACAGATAAAAATGAGAATATGAGCAAATTGTTTGTATGTTAGTTATCTTTATAGGACAATAAAAGAGTAGGCAGCTCAAAGCTAGCTATATAAATATGGCAGTGTCTATATCATAAAAGAAAGAAAACATTGATGTAGTACCATATGCATCTCCATTCCTTGTGAGTTATCTTTGAGTGATGTCCTGTTGGTATATCAAAATTGACAAGGAATAGTGGATATCCTGAATAGGTCATGACCACTATAAGAATTATGCATCTTGCTAAGTTCCTTATCCCTCCTTCTCCCTCACCCCATTTGAAGGGAGTTTAGTCATCTTTTTCAAGGACACTGCTCATAATGGTTCTGTTCAAATTCCAGGTGATTGTTCTTCAAGAATACTACAACAGCAGTGACCAAGCTATTGAAGCCAAATATGTTTTCCCTCTGGATGATGCTGCCGCTGTGTGTGGATTTGAAGCTTTCATCAATGGCAAGCACATTGTGGGAGAGGTGAAGGAGAAAGAGACTGCCCACAAAGAGTATAAAAAAGCCATCAGTGAGGGTCATGGTGCTTATTTGATGGATCAGGATGAGGAGGCACCGGTAAATGCCAACTACTTTCTTCACTGAGAATGTATTCATGGATCTTTGGTACAGAGAATTTTAGTATTATTTCAACAAAGATGAAGAAAATAAGCTTGAATATAAGAAAACCCCTTTTTTCAGCAATGTAAAAATAATTGTTTTTCTTGTGAATTTGAAGATCTGGTTGCATACATTTTTTTTATTTCTCTGTACCAGAGAAAACTGTTATAGTCACATTTAAAGCTGTCATTTTAATAGATATAAATTATTTTAGCAAATAATTTTTAAAAAGTTGGTCAAAAGGACCACCTGGATAAGAATTAAGATATAAAAATTGGGCCGCTTGCTTTACATAGACTTTTCTATAAGTCAATGCACAGAATGCACGTAGCTGCATGATATCAACGCCAGCCAGGCAAGTCCACCGGTCATGGGTGTGTAAAGATAAGGTGGACATCATTTTATTAAGATAAGATTAAAAAGGAATTACAATATTCAACATAATTAAAATTCTCAAAATACTGCTAGTGACTTCCGAGAGGTTCACATCCTCTTGCATGTCTCATTTAGGTATTTAAGGCCTATTTACAGTCCTATTTATATTCATGTTTAGAAGGTATCCACAGGTGTAGAAGCCTGGGCATTTGTAGTATAAAAAGGCTGGAAATTTATGTATAGAAATTATCTAAAGTTTTCAGATGTCATGATGCCTACATGTCTGAGTTCCAGACAAGATGATGGAAGTTTATGTTTAGAAGCTATTCAAAATTTTCAGTGTCATGAAGTTCAGGATATTTGAGACAGAAAAAGGAAAAGGGGGAATGACCATGAACTGCTTTACTCTCACTTTTATGAGAGAATTTTAAATAAGGTGACAAAAATGATATCTGTAACTCTCATTTTCTTTTGGAACACTTTCTTTGTTATTTAAAACCAGGATGTCTTCACTGTGAGTGTAGGAAATCTGCCCCCTGGTGCATGTGTTCTTATCAAGATCACCTACGTTGCTGAGCTTCAGGTAGAGGATGAGTTGATCAGCTTCCATCTGCCTGCCACTGTAGCTCCATGGAAAGAACAGTCAGCCCTCAAAGTTACAACCCAGGTATGTTAAGTTACCAGGATAGCTCTGGATTGCTAGTTTCCATGCTCGAGACTAAACTTCTCTTTGGATATCAACAAATATATTGATCATAAAATGAGCTAAATCTAATTTTGTGTTTGTTTTTTTAGGAAAATATTTTTGTTGTTCTAAGTAAAGGTATCTTGTTCAACATACAAAACTCGGGTAGTTTGCTACTACTGGACGTATCACATTTTGGAGAGAATTTTTAAGTCAGGTCATATAACTCTCAAAAGATATCATCTCTTGCAGCTATCCTCAAAATTTTATAAATGTTGCTTATTGTGTTTTTGCAGTAAAGCTTTCATAATCCTTATTCTGACTGCTGCCATTTTCTTTCTTTTCCCTTTATTTAACTGCAGTTATGTCTTCTTTACTTCCACCAGTTGTTGTTATTTTATTTCTTTTTTCCTTTAATTGACAATAATCTTTTCTTTCCTGCAACTTGCAGTGTTCTCATCATTTTCATATGTTGAGTAAAAAAAAATTAAAAAATATGAAAGCAGTTTGAAGAACTAAGAGAGAAAATAACCTGTTTTGCTTTTGTATTGCCTCAAAGTGAAGTTTTGAGTTATTTCAGCTAGTGAAAATAGGTATCAACGTGATGCAGGTTTCCATGATCTGTGTGAATAGCATGATATATAAACAAAAATGAGCTAAGCATAGTATGTTTCATGGATTGTATTCTCAAAGCTCTCTATTTACCTGGACTAAGGAAAAAGAGAATCAGTATTTTTTTTATTATTGTTGCCCAGAATCAGTCATGATATAATTGTAGAAATGTGTCAAAGAACATTGTTGTACATTGAAAATGAAAGCAGCCATATATCATGGATGTGTCCTGTATTGAGAAACACTAGTTTTCAGATTGTATTCCAATTGGGGAAGATCCGGATAGTTTTATTTCGCTACTGTTGATATGCCATAGGAATGCACACTATAGTAAAACGCATCATTGAAAGGATTTAGATCATAGAAATGTTGAGTTTAAGATGGAAGCTCCTTATCTTTATTTCAATTATTCTTCAGTACAACATCATAGGGATAGATTCAGGTGGTGATCGATTGTTTAATTGACTCGTTTTATATAATGATGAATTGGTATGATGTTGACCAAGTCATGACCAAAAAAGAGAAACGAACAAAAGGAAATATTGGTGTCATGTAAATCAGCAGTCAGAATTTCTCTCAATATGATTTGCTCTTTTAGGAGGAGCTGAAAAGCCACAAAATGGCGGCATCCAACACAACTGTCCAAATTGCTGTGGAAATGCCATTTGATATCAGAAGTTTGCATTGTGCCACTCACAAGATCAGAGTTAAGGTAATGTGTATATAGTAAGCTAGATTGTCCATTTGTGATTGCACATTACTTTGTTTGGTCACTTAATGCTGTTGAGAGTCATGGGGGCACTGCAGGAGGGATCTTTCCACCAGCTTTCTCCACTTTTGTTTGTTGTGCGTGAGGGTCTGTGAAGTTTGGTTTCATCGATACCAAAATATAAGGGATTAAATCTCAAAACTTGAATCTAATCACGTACTACCTCTTGCAATTCCTCTCCTCTCTCATGTCACTATATAAGTGTAAGTCACCTATGTAAAGGTCTGTGCTTGTCTTATTATATATATGTGTGTATATGTCTGGGAGCAAATTGTAGAAATGTTTGCTTTTTGCTGTATGCTTGCTGTTCTTTGTGAAGGACACTAAGAACTGTATGGTGTAGAATGTGCACTTTATGAATATGACCAACAATTGTTTTTGTTTCTTTTAATTTGTTCATTATTGTTGAGGCAATTTGCTTTCAAATCTAATATGAGACAATTCTGTCTTCACAATTTTGCAATGGGAAAGGTTGCAAGAAAGGTTTGATGGCCCAGTGGTTGGGCTACTGGGCTTGGGATCAGAAGTTCTGGTTTAAAATGATAATGGGGCATGACATTTTGTCCTAGGAAAAGACAATTTTCACAGGACACCCTGGTTAAAATAGATACCTTCTACAGACAGAAAATGTTATTGATTGATTGATAAAAGATTTGAGTCTTTAATAAGCAGCCCCTTATATGCTCCTCAGGAAACTAGAACTGTATGTGTCTTTGTTGACTTTGTTGAGTCTTTTAGGATAATAAAAATAGACTGTAAAGTGCTTAGAATTGGTAGGTACTGTATGGGAATACATGTTGTGCTATTACATTATGTTTTATTTTATTGTTTTATTGTTATTGTTGTCCATTACAGCAAACGGCTTCCAAAGCTTATGTGGAGCTGATGAGTGGCCAGAGTTTTGGCACAGGATTCCAGCTACTGATTGGCCTAGCAGAGATCCACGTACCACGCATGTGGGTGGAGCGGCACCCAGAGAATAAAGAGCATCAGGTGAGACAAGTTTTGCACAATAGAATCTCAATCCTTTGGTTAAGGAATACTCATGAATGAAAAAGAGTGACACTTGGATTTGTATAAAAGACAAGATTTCTCTCCTGAGATTTCCAGTCTGGCCATCCATGGTAGCTTTCTCAAAGAAATGTATTCTCAGCCTGATCTGTCCCATAACGAACTGATGTTTGTTTACAATATAAACCAATCAATTAATGGAAACTTTGGTCATTTCTTTTCCTAACTATATTTTAGTTCATTATCAATAAGAATGCCCTCCAACAGTATTTGTTTTACTGAATTATTCACAGTTAATAATGGGCAGATTCTGTATACAAACACAAATGAGAAATTTTATTCTCTAAGTGAGCAAAATTTACTCATCATCTTTTTGCCATTCTCTGTCTGCATATGGAGCATTTTTTTTTTCAAATTCTTGTAGACGACATGGAAGAATTTTAAAAAAAGCAAATCTTCATTGATTCTGATAAAAATTCCTCAATTTATAATAGTGTTTTCATAAAGAATCTAGACATAAACCATTCAAGCAAAAAAAAAAAAAAAATGCCCTTACTTAAATTATTGCTTGGGGAAAGAAATTCTATTTTTTTTTCAATTTTCCTAAAACAATCCATATGCTTATAGTAATTTGCCAAAATATCGTGAGAAAGAGGGACACAGAAGGTGGGAATCCCATGATATGAGTATATTGAAATCATGATCACAACTGATGAAAAACTGAATTGTCTTGCTCTTTCTCTGTTCTCCCTTATTTAGGCCTGCATGCTGACTTTCTTCCCGGAATTTGAAGCTGAAGAGATTGCTCAAGGGGAGATAACCCTAGTGTTGGACACATCCAATTCCATGGCAGGCACAGCCCTGAAGGAAGCCAAGAAAGTAGCACTGTTGATCTTACAAAACATTCCTGATGGTTGGCATTTCAATGTTGTTCAGTTTGGATCAGGTAAGTTAACTAATCTTTTCATTTGTTCTTACTATCATAGATTGCTTGGAATATTGGAGGAAGAAAAAGATGGTGATATTAAGTTAATCAGAAGATCTATACAAATGTACGGGCCTTTCCTGATTAGCTTTTCATTGCCAGAAGAGAGTTGAAGTTTCTTTGCCACACTTTACCCCTGGTTTCTCAGAATGGCTCCACCTGTCTGGAAGTCTTTTTCTGTCATAGTGCCTGCTCTTTACCAGTCAATGTTTCTTGACTTCTTGCTAGCTAATACTACAATAAATCACAGCATTTGTACATAATTCAGTTTAACTTTAACTGTACCATGTTGAACAGAAAAAGGCCAAGCAAATTTCCAACTTTCTTGAAGGAAATTGGTCAATATCCTCAACTGCATTCATTCAGAATCTCCTTGTGATCATGTGATGATGAGTGATGGCACATGTCCTTTTGTTTACACTGTGGAACACACTGCATTACATTTCATACGTGTTCTTATTGTCCAACCTATTAATGTAGCAACAATGCCAAACAGGGCAAAAGGATAAATTGATTAACTTTTAATGCATCTCGTTTGATAAAACAAGTTGTTTCTTGCCTTTGGTCACAGTGTAATTTCATCTATCTTGTAGCTGAGCCTCTTGCCAGATTGGGATTCTGAATGAGTCCATTGTGTTGATATGGAATGCTTTTGTGGTCTATTAGTAATATTACACTATTTTCCTAACTTGCAGACTACAATGAGCTGTTTCCTGCCTCCAAAATCATCAGCAAGGACAACAAGCAGGCAGCAGTTCAGTTCATACAAGTATGAAATCCATCAGAATTGCCAGAGGAGGAACATTTAGCACTCCATTCCATAAAATTGCACTTGAAATCACAGTTTTTTTTCAAATTCTTGTCATATTTTCCTTCAAAATCATTTATGTATTAGTCATAGACGTAATAGTAGGACTATATACTTCTATTTCATCTGAGCATTTACAGATTTCTGATCTGACCCTCAGGGACAAAAAAACAAAATAGTCCACTGTTTCTGTTGTACGCATTCAAAATAACTAAAGTTACAAATAGTCAAGCTCAACTATAAGACTATTTGGAGAACATGTATGAATAGTGTTATGGAAAGAACATGATAAAATTTTACATTTGTCTGCAAGAAGAAAAACAATTGACGACATGATACCTTTATGTTAACTGCATAGAGACTTTACAGTATACTATAGGTAGCAAAAGAAGTAGGCATCTTTTGCAGGACATTGATGTTGGTAAAGATGAGTTCCACAACTTTAGACCAGGAAATGAAAAGAGACCGATCTACTCAAATACTCGCTCAGTTGCATTGGAAATGACTTTTCACATAACATACAAATCAATTACAAGCCATGTTTATTATATGTATATATGACCACTTCATTTTAAACAGTCCTTGAGCCCACCACATAAACAGCTGTTTTAACAGCTGTAGTTTCAGCTGACATTTTTAGGACTGATGATCTGTCCTTAAGTATTATAATAGTATGCTTTTTTTCTCCTGCTTCTTTCTACTTAACTGAAAGTGAATGATAATTTTTAGATGATAGCTTATAGTTATCTTTGAATTTGTGAGTAGTCCTTTTCTCATCTACCACCTTACATACAAATGAAACCACCCGAAAAGTTTTTGAAATTAAATTTACCTCTTGTCTTATTTTGTACTGTTAAAACATCTTCCTTAAGATAGTCACTGGTATTGAGAAAATAAGCATCTTTTTGTTCAAATGATAGGAACAACAATAACATTTATCTTGAAAGACTGTTTGTTTTGTAAAGTAAATGTCAAACTGATCCAACTGATAGTCAGATGTATAATAGCAAATAGCCCAGTATAATATAACTTCACTTAATAAACAATAGTACATTTATATTTCTTAAAAATCCAGAGTCAGTGCATGTGCCATCTAAGTAGGTAGAATAAAGCCAAGGCTTGTCTGCTTTTTCAGAATAAATTTATCACAGGCAGAACCCCACTTATCTGAGTAATTATCGAATAGGTAATTTAACAGCAGATAGTCTAGAATGATTTTAGTTCACTCATTAAAAAAAGTCAATGGTGACTCAATGTATAATTGTAAAAATCCAGGATCAACCATGTGTTGTCTCAACAGGTAGAATTTACTTCTTGGGACTAGTCTGTTTTTATTTTTATATACATCCTTTTTCCAGTAAATTTATCATGAGCGGGCTAGTAACAGAATGTCGATGAAATGGCCCAGAATAAATTTTTTGTACTTGTTGAAGAAACAATAAATGATGAGTAGATTTATGTAAAACTTCATACTATGCTATCCAGGTAGGAAGCATTAGTCCAGTATTAGTCTGTTTCTTGTCATAGAGAAAAAATCGTCAACTGGGCAAAGATAACAGAACAAATAAATGATCATTTCACATACCTTCAACACAGAACTCAATTGCTACTGGAGGCAGTACAGATGTGATGAGACCTCTTAGTTCCATGTTCCTGCTACCCAGTGAGGATACTCAAAGAAATGTCTTCCTCATCTCAGATGGTCATGTCAATGATGATGAAGCAGTTCTACGCTCAGCCAGACAGAACTCCAGTTGTGCACGCATATTTACATTTGGTGTCAGGTATGAGGTCTGAAATCAAAATATTCTATATCTCTGCCAGACTGTGTACCTGGATTTGTACAAGGCAGTGAACTTAGAATGTATATATTTCATATTGTAAACTTGGAGTGTAGATCTTTTGTGTTTTGGTAAATTGTAAACTTCAAGTGTTGATTCTTCATGTTTCTGTGAGCTATGTTCTTGGAATGTACATTCTTTGTCTCAGAGAACTATAAACATGGATTGTAGATTCTCCATACACAAGCAAACTATAGATTGTAGGTTGTTCATATGTATGAACAAATTTGCTAAGTACAAATGTATGAATGTAGATTGTTCATATGTATTTCATACAATTAACTTGAAATATCCGTATCTTTGTAAAGTAGAAACTTAGAAGCAAAACTAGGATCTAGATTCTCCATTTTCTGCAAATTATAAACCAGAATTTAGATCTTCCATATTTCTACAAAATATGAAGTGGCCTTATATCTCTAAAAACTATAAATCTCTTATCTAGGTTCTCCATATTTCTGCATACATTAGATTTTAAATACAGATTTTCTATATCTCTGCAAAGCACAACTTGAAATTATGGTGAAGTATCTGCATGATATAAAAGATAACAAAAAAAAAAAATGAACTTTAGCATCTGATCATAAAACTCTCTACATGATATAAATATAAAATCAGTTTTCTTCATGCTTGAAAATGATTACACAAGAATATATTTTCAACTTACATACTGCTGTTTATGGTCATTCATTAAAATTTCCAAATTGGTAACATTTCCTAACATTAGCCAGAATTTATAATTTCAAAGGTTTCTCCAGAAACTCAGTGTTTTATTGATAGCTAGTGATGTATTGATGCATATTTGGTTAATGCACGAAATCTCTGAGTCTGAAAAGGCTTCATGAAAAAAAAACATGTTAAAAATCATTCACTATTGATAAAACCATACAATCTCCAGTTGCCTCAATTAGACAAATGCCTGGTGTCATTGTGTAGTGTCTCATATGATTCAAGCTTCTTTATTTTACATGAAGTTAAGGGACCTCGATCCAGGAGGTCCTGTGGGTTTTACACATATTGAAAAACCTTAGTACTTAAAAATTGAATGAAGAGTTAATGGAGATGCTGCTCTGTGTAAAAATTTAAAAAAAATTAATTTATTAAAAGCTCGAAAAATTTCTTGTGACCAAACTGGCTACTTACAAAGGCTGAGATAATCCCACTCTCGGGATTAGAAACTGCATACCAATATGAAAACATAAAGTCAAATGCGCATTGTGATGAGTTTATCACTGATAAGTTAATGTGCTTTAGCTTGACTGAATTTGATGGCTTTCATTCTTTTGGTCCTGAAAATAGCAACATTGTATCATTCTTATGTTAGCAAGTCAAAATCAGCTTTTACATATCTGATTGTATTTCAGTGGAACTTGCAACAGTTACATGCTGAAGGCACTGGCACGTGTGTCTGGGGGAGCTTATGAGTTTTTCAACAGTAAAACCAAGTCCAAATGGGAGCCAAAGGTAAGTCACTGGGGGGATGTGGGTTGCATAGGGAATACAGAGTGAGGATGAGAAGGCACATAGCAGTTAAATGACCATTGTATTTGACCAGCCCTATTACATTCTTTTACCAGACATAAGTTCCCTTTACCGGACACAAGGGGTATTGCAGGGAACAAGAGAGGAGAACGACATGGTAAAGAGAATGAAAAGTCATTTTTGCCCTCTTTGCTTGAAACCTACAGCATGAAAAGCTCCTGTTATCAGGAGAATGTTTTTCTCTTATCATAGTAATCTTATCAAAAATTTTTGTGACCAATGTTTCAGATGAGTAAAAGAAAAGTATTTTTGTTTTCTTTTGTTCAAAACTTCTTATGTCTGATAAAAGGAACTAATAAAGTGGGTCATAAACAATCCCCATAAGAGTAGCAGCACTGGCAGTAATAATGACGCTGATAGTCATCTGTCATTTGTCAACATTATCTGATGTGATGTTGGCCACTGCAGTCAGTGACACAGGTAGGATAATTTTCCTCTATTTGTTCCAATTTTCACTAACTCTGCTCATTCCTTGGATTCTTATTTTACTATATTCAGTGGTGTTGCCAGTGAGAGAAGATGGCAGTCTGCATCTTTTCCTTTTTGCGTCAAACTTTGCTTTGAAAAACAATACAGTGTATTGTGCATATTTATTTGATGTGATACTTACGTTACATTCTGAGATGATATGTTCTGTGGTTGAAGAGTGAGAGGTTTGTTGTTAAGGATTTAAATGTATATGATGCTGATGTAATAAGAAACTTATGTGTCCATATAGATGGGGAAGTATTATACTATCATGTCTTCTCTTATCTTGTCCAGTCCTGTTCTGTCCTACCCTTTTTTATTTCATATTATCTCATTTTGTCTTGTCTTTGTAAGATAATCAGTTTTTGTCCCCTAAGTGCTTTTATTTTTCTTTCAGGCCCTTTGTCTCCTTTTTGTCTTTGCCTCATGAGATATAAAAATAATACAGAAGTGGTCACTGAGTTTGATGATGAGACATTGATAAAAGTTGCAAGTTGCCAATTTGAAAACAAGCCAACTTTAGCTGTATGTGTGCAAATTACAGTTTTTGTGCACATTTAAATTTTACGCCACCATTGCAGAAGAAAAATTACTATCTAATCTTAGCCTTTGGGTTCTAGAGTCTCTGTGTGTTTGCAAACTATTAATCCACTGCCAATGAACCACACAGTCTTATCCAGTCACATTTATATGATCTTTACTTGTTTTTTTCACACTCCCAGGCATGTCAGATTTGTAGTTTTTACCATAGATCATACTTAATTAGCTCGTCAGTGTTGAATGTTGGAATTACCTTACCAAAGTCTACCTTCCATTTCTCAAAATAACTTAATCTGCCTTGAAGTCTGGTCTATTATCATGCCTGGCCTTTACTGCCCACTATATCTTCATTCCTCTCATGCTTGGAAAAGAATGTTATAACAAACCATGATTTTTGTGTTAAGGGGACACAGTGGGAAGCAGCAGTTGACCATGTTTTTTTTTCAATCCAGATGTGTATCACTGAAAAGTGCGATAATCTGAGGTAAAAGGTCATGTGCTTGTTCATACATAATATCATATCTGAAAGTGCTAGATGATGATGGCTATTTTCAACCAGTGAAGATGTTCTAGTTCGTACCTGTACTCTGACACATATGCTGTTTGCAGGTGAAGAGCCAGCTCAGCAAAGCAGGCCAGCCTGGACTCACATCAGTGTCAGTGGACTGGCGTCAGTATGATGACAATCTCCCTCAGCCTGTACAAGCCCCCAAGCAAATTACTGCCCTCTTCAATGGCTCCCGCCAGGTCATTTACGGCTTTGTTCCCAACTGCACGATGGTGAGTATGTGTTGTTCTCCCATGGTGTGGCCGCTTAACTCTTTCTGTCTGGTGCACTGAACTATCACTGGCATCTTATGTGGCACCTGCCAGGTCATTTAAGACTTAGTTATCGATTGTGCAATGGTGGGAATGTCTTATTTTGCCATAGCTCCTTCTGTAGACTATGCAAGGGAAATAGAACAATACCAGATACTGATTTTATCTCTTTGGAGATGTTAGCATGAATGGACGAAGCTGCTGGCAGTGAAAAAGTTAAGTTGGCAGTTTTATCTACACATTATTGGATACCCATCATGCATGGGATAAGTCATCAAAACAAAGTTCCCTGAAATAAAAAATATGTTTTTTTATCTTTTTGACAGGCTACGCTGGCAGCCAGAATTGCTGGACAGGAGGTTTCCACTGTTGTCTACACCTCAGAGCTTTCCATAACAGAAGGACAGGTTTGTACATGTTATTTGCGATTACATTTGAGGAATGGTGCTAAGAGATCCGATTCAAGTTTTGAAAAAAACTGAAGTTTTTATTCCATCCTATGCATTTTGGTATCGATGAAATTAAGACTTTGGATTTATTTTTATTTGTATCTTAGCTCTTGAACTGGGATAGTGAAGGAATAGGCAGCACAAGGTGAGTCTTGTGATACAACAAAGTGCTTAATTTTAAGAAAAAACTAAAATCAACTGAGTACTATATGCACATTTCCATTCCTCATTTGTTTTATATTATTTCTCTTTTCATATATCTTGCGGCCAGTCGAAATGAGACATTAGTTGCTGGGCTAGAACAGAGAAATCGGGCTTTGAATGTGATGAGGGGGGTCAGACATCAAATTTTTTTTTATTGCAGAAGTCGAAAGTGTATTCATATCTGAACAAGACAGTACCGGTCTTACCCTCAAGTTATAAATATTCCTTCATTAAAATCGGCTCTTTGTAAGGTAGGTATGTAGATTTATGCGTTCGATTGTTCATTTAAACTCGATTTTCTCGAGATTTCGGTCATTGCTGGGAGTCCCTACTTGTCTCTTTAAACTGCAGTTTCTCTGGCTAGAATAAAGCTAGCTCAAAACTTTCTTCACCATCTGAAAGGGTATGAAATAAGCTTTCACATGATACCAAAAACCCCATATGGTGAAAAATCGACATATGTC
>JBCEWB010084461.1:0-12706 GCA_039654565.1 Peronia peronii
ATAACTGAAGATATCACAGTGATCAGCAAACAGCAGCTTTAAAGCAATAGATACCAGTCAAACAATCATGATTGGAGCATCTTTGTGAGTTTCACTACATTTTTCAGAGTAGAAACTCATTATTATGAAATTTTTGCAGGAGACTGTAACTAAAGCATCTTCATTTTTTTTATTTTTTTTTGTGGGTTTTTTTTTTTGTGTGTGTGTCTTAAAATAATGATCAGTTGCAGCTAAAATAGTTTTCAGCTATTTCACACTCAAGTTTTATTTCCATTTGTATAAAAGTAGCAAAGTCAAATGATAGAGTCAAATATTATAAGTATATTGAATTGGTATACATGTAAAGTATATTGAGAATCATAAGTTATTGATTATTATAATACTCTGGCCAGCACTGTGTTATAAAATGAGTGCGGGGGTAGGGGAAGAGGGCATTTTTGCTTTCATCTAAATAATGTCCATTTTCTCGCCACATTAACTCGTGTCACCCGAAATTAATTTCTGGTTTTGCCAGAATTAATTCCCTTCATGTTAAATTCGGGTATACAGATCTACCACTTTTTCAAGCAACTTCTGTTAGTTTCATTTCTTTTTCCATTGTAGAGCTTATTAGTTTAGAAGTGGTTCCATTTTCAGCCATGTAGCATGGAGTTTTTGAGGTTAATCACATGTTAACCCAGTGACGACTTGAGTCGTCACTCGGGTAATAACAGTTAATAGAGATAAAACATTATAAAGAAGGAAAACTTCAGTTTTGTCCGTGCCTTTTAAAAATGTGCAACAGAAAATTGTGGACAAATTATTTATGATTAAAAAAAACATTTTAGTCTTAGTTATAATATATCATGAAATGTTCAGAATTTTCGATTGAGCTTACTTTAAATAAAAAGAGAAAAAAAAAAAGATTTTTTTTTCCTTCACGATACTTGTATTAAACACATCGTAGCTCTACTTCATGTGTCTAGCAAAGAGAAGTAGTTTGCCACTTTATGGGTATATCATGACCAAAGACATAATATTAGTAGACCCGGCGCAGCTTCGGGTCCCAATTGAACAGAGCATTGGCATTCATATTCAGGGATCCAACTAGATTCTGGAAGAAAGCGCATATATAGCAATAATTCACTACAAAAATGAGGTGGGTAGGAAATTTAAGACTAAAACTCTTGGCTATGAGTGATAGACTTAATAAATTTAAAGCCTATTGAACCCAGATGCACTCCTAACAGTAGCAGTGGTATTAGACTCTAGTAATTATATTACTAATATATATGAAAAGGGGACTAAAGAAAGGTCTGCTGAAATTTACCACACATCAGGCCTATTGCTAATCAATGAATTAGTCAAAGAATGAAGGCAAGGAAGTGAGAAGGAAGAAAACCTAATGCTGAGAGATTCAAAGATTGCCACAGTGTAAATTTGTACATTCATCTGAGACTCAGGCGCAAGGCCTAGATGATCTGTAGTTTATATCCAAATTAATTAGGGGATATTGATTATATTTCATTGTAAATTTACTGGCATTCAGAGATAAGGGATAGTTGGAAAAACATGTGAACAGGCAATGGACGAGAATAGGGAGAAGGAAAAAACATAGTCAAATTTCAACCTTTACTGACACAGTTGAAAATGTGCCTATGATTTTGTTGGGTAGCAAGATGTCCCATCTTTTTCCTCCATGTTGATTGTTTGCAATCTAAATTCACACAAAGTGTGCAGTGCTTACCTTTTAGATATGCATTTTTACTAAGGACTGAAGATACAAAGACCTAGAGTGGATGACATACCAAAAATATTTCATACATATCCAGCACGGAAACTATCAGACAAACAAGTAAAGCATACAGAACGACACAAATTACCATCTTCAATTTGCTCTCATTCCAGTGTTAAAAATGAACCAGAATTCATACTTTCATCCTTCCCGATCTTTTCATGCCTATCTCTCAAAGGTACTGAGTGAATTAACTGTCACAAAAGAGAATGCTTCTCTTGTGAAAAAGAAAAACTAAATTAAGAAAAAGGTGACAAAGCAAGACAGAAAAAAAAAAGTTTGTTTGAAGAGCTAAAACAGATGCACATCTGTTGCAATGGCACTTTGACCTTGAAACCCTACCAGAGACTGAAAATGAAATGAAAGCAGCTAAACTTAAATTTCAAACATAAAACAAACAAATATGCATAATTCTGATGATCTAACGTTCTTCATCATCTCCTTGCACTTTTATGCTGTCCAAGATAATATAAATGTACACTCCACTACATCTAATTCTAAAAGAAGATGGGATCTTGTTTGTTAATTTTAAACTGTGTCAAGACTACATGTATATCCATTTTGTTTTCTTAGTGCCTCACTTTTTTTCTACTCACACATTTACAATTCAAATAATTTGGCTTTTTTTCTATTTCTTCTTATCTCTTGTGTTTTAAATCTTCCATGTTTTCTTTTCTTACTTCTTTTTTCCTTCCCTGTCTTCTTTCAACTTATTCACTGGTTAGCATCAGGCTTAATGTGTGGTAAATCTCAGTAGTTCTTTCCTTAGTCCCATGTGTTATCGAATGTTACTATTTGTGTTTATTTATTATATTTTTTTCCTCTGTAATTTAATCTTTATCACTACTGTTATTATTTGGAGGGCATCTAGGTTCAATAGCTTTAAATTTTTATTGTCTGTCACTCACAGCCAAGAGTTTTAATCCTAAATATCCTATCCATCGCATTTTTCTACTGTTTCTTTGCTATATCCACACTTCTTCTCAGAGTCCAGTCAGGTCCCTGAGTACAAGTGCTGACACCTGGCCAATGTGGCCCGGCGTATGTGTGGGCTCACAATCCAGTGTGCCAGGTCCAGTAGCTATCAATAGTATGTCTATAGTTATCACTTATGACTTACACTTACAAGACTAAATAACAATCAATAATGGAGTCAACGATTTATTTTTTTAGCTGTACATTTTGAGAAAGTATCCCTCAATTTAATGTTTATCTTCCATTTTTTTTTTTTTTTTTTTTACAGATGTTCAGAACAAAATTGGTGAAGATCAGATGATTTTAACTCATTCAAACAGGTAAAATGTCACTTGGAAATAAAATCAGAATTCAAATTCATTCAGATTCCAACAAGTCTGATAATAAATAAGAATGTAACTTCAGAAACACATGGTTGGTTTTCAACTCTTTTGAACACTCCATTTTTTCATGGCATATTGTTCTACACTTTAGAATTGTTCAGTCATGTGAGATGTTAACTTGTAGAAGACAAGCATATGTCACGCAAGCCATCAAACTGCAAACTGTATTTAAACTGAAAGAACACCTGAAGTTAGAGAGATGTTTGAACCATAAGCATAACATCAAACTTCTGTATTTCTTATTTACCTAGTATGAGGCAGGCCAAATCATGTGGTACTGCAACAGTTGCCACTGTGCCAGTGCATCACTTGATGCAGGTTGACTTGACCTCAGACCATATAAAATATATATATTCAGTGCTCTGTACTTATATTAACTCTACATTGGTGTGGAAACATTGGGGAAGCAAGATTACACACAGTATAATAGTAAGCGTTAGTTTTGAGAATAAGTTTGAAATGAAGTACAGTCGAGTCCGCTTAATTTGAATTTGATGGGATCACCCTAATGGGTTCAATTAAAGAGAGTTTGACTTCCAGTTTTAACAAGGGAGGCAATTCTCCAATGACTAACGAGGCATTATTAGTTATATTTTATTACAGAATTATTTCGCGTTATAAAGAAATTGGGCTATGGCTTCTGAACTTCACCTTTATCTTAAATTCCTGAAAAGGACTATTAATAAAGATCTAGAGAGCCATAGCTCTGAAAAGGACTATTAATAAAGTTTTAACTATGAAAACCGATAGGAGAAGCCATCACATAATCTGAGAGGGTGTCTGTATAAAGCAAGTCAATCGCAAGCGAAAAAAAGAATAATAATAACGAGCATGATCTGGCCTATGCCTTCATGGTACTACTAGAACCAAGATAGTGATCATAACACAAGCACAACGTCCTACTGCAGTGTTGCCGACACACTTACATGTGCCACACAGTTAGTCTGTGACATGTACATGTGTAGTGCATGTACGTGTATATCTGTACTGTAGGCTCTGTTGAGATGCTTGTTTATCGATCAGTTGGATGGAAGCGCTGGCCCCCGTAAGGTGTTCAGCCCTCCCTCTCCCTGCTGAACACATAAGACCAACTCAAGTCGCGCATGGTGTGGTGCACATTCAATACATGTAAATTCATTGTCCAATCCCTCTCGCCTTGCCTAGGCAATACCCTCACTCTGGTGTCGATGTCACCCTATATGGTGTACCAATGAATGGGTAGGTATTACTCACCGGCGGTTCCTCTCATGATGCAACTAGTTACGTCCAGCAGGCTTAGTCAGACCGGACCTTGAAAGAATTTGCATTTTATTTGGTGAGCTGGCCTGACACAGAGGTGTCACCTAAGAACCCTCCGCCTAAGAGCCCGGTCCGCCTAAGAATCCGCCTCTGCTGTGAAACGGAATTTTTCCTCTATAATTTGTCCCTCTAAGAACCCGCTCCAGGCGCTCCCAAATAAAAAAATCTGCCTAAGAGCTCGGTATCGGGCCAGGACACCCGAGTACCTATGGTATAATTCTACATCATGTTGTCCACTTGAGAGAAACACACAGTGCTAGATGTGCAGTAAAATGGGGGCAGGGATGGAGAGAACAGGTAGACAAAGAAGTCGAAGTGATGGTTGATGTGTGACTGCATAATCAGGCCACGTTGTTGATTAACCCGTACGGATTTCTTTGTTTGACAACACGTGGGACAGCACCTGTGATTGGCTCTGTGGATAAGGAGGAGTAAGTTTACCTTCTGGCTGGTCAGCTATTCTGCTACTTCGGTCGATCTGTAAACACTTGAGTCACTCGTGTGATTGTCCGCGGGATTGCACAGCAATATCATGTTTTCAACAATGATACTGTTATGTGAAAACTCACATGGCGTTTAAGCGCTGGGCAGTATTGATGTAGATCTAAAAAAGATCTGTAATTGCTATATCGAATTAAATGATACACACAAGGAAGAAGGTTGTACTTATTGGCATAGATAAATCTTTAACTAACAGTAACGATCAACTAATCATAATAATGAAGACAATCTGTGATCAGATGGGTTGCGTAACTTTTCAATCCGCCTAAGAACCCATCCACCTAAGAGCCCACTTTTTTTGTCTCCCGACGACCGGGTTCTTAGGAGGAGACCACTGTACTATGTACGCCTAGCTCTCGCCCCATCCGCGGCTCTGGCTCCTTTGTTTTCCACGTTGGGTGGAAACCACGTGGAGAGAACAAAAGCTGATTTTTACCTTTGTGGGGGCACTGACCGGTTTGATTTAAAGGAAACTCATGGTGATGGCTTTGAGTTTTGCGAGAGGCATTTAATAGGCACAAAGAAGAAAAAAAAATATATTGTTTTGTTTTCATTCGAATTATCAGTAATTCGGATAATCAGAGGTCGGTTTGAGTGGACTCGACTGTACATGTAGTTGACTAACGGTTGTTGTGGTTTTCATAAATAAGGGCAAAAAACCAAAAATGAAACATTGCTTCTGGATGCAATAAGTAATACATACTAAGAAAATAATTTTCTTCTCATTGGATGTTGCTTTGAGCTCAGCAATGACTTATTATGTCATGTGTACAAAGATTGATAAAATTACAGCAGTTATTTCTGTTTATTTATTCATTTTTTATTTAATCCTTAACCACCTAAGCTTTTTTCCCCATTTATTTTTTTTTTGGATAATTGGCAAGATGGTATTGCTAAACATAATTTCCATATTCATTTTGAAAAATAATTGAGGGTTTAATAAAAATTATTAGTACAAGTTAGTTGTACTAAACAACAATAAGCACTTTTTCCTTTTGTTGAAATGAATAGTGCTGTTTTTTATTTATATAAATTTCATCTCTTTGCAATTCTGATTCAATGACAAACAACCTGTTGAAAAGACCTATGTAGCGAGTATTCAACAACAAAAATTAAAAGGTGGAGCATCAGAGCAGTGCAGACAAAATTGTGAAAAATTAATCTGAAGACTTGACTTTAGGAGGCTCGACATTCAATGTAATAGCATTATTGTTAGCCAAACTGACAAAATTGCAATACTAATGCTATCAGTTATATGTGATAAGATAAAGGAATGAGAAAATTAAGAGAACTACAGAGAGAGAGAGAGAGAGAGAATGATCTAGGACGTCTTGCAGCTTCATTTGAACTGTCATGAAATCTTGAAATAGGCTGATTTTATGACATTTGATTTTTCAGTAAAACCATAGTATGTCTCGTTATTGTTGATGTGTATTTCACACAGCAATCAATTTTACCAATATCTCACCCTGCATCCAGGCTCAGAGTAATAAAAACTTTCAGAGCTGGAAGTATAGACATTTTGTCACAGAATTTGGGAAAATATTTAAATTTGCACCATTTTTTTTTTTAAAAGATGAGCAAAGGTGTGGGAAATATATCTGATTATAACCTTATCATAGAACAATTTGCCAAATTTGTTTTTTCGCTTATCAGAATTATAATCTGGTAGAATGTATGTCATTTGGAGAAGTATCAAAATTTGGATACATTTTCAGCTTTATGACAATTACATGTAGTTCTTTTTTTTCCCCATTTACATTCCAGCCATGGACTTTCATATGTTCAAAACCCCTTGGTACAGAATAAGTCTACTAAGAGATACAGTTTTGATCTACATATACACAAAATATAAGATTAAACATTGGATTTTGATTTTTACTGCCAACGTTCCCTAAATAAATTAAATTTGATATAATTTGCATTCATTTTCAATTTCAATAATTAGTTGTTGAAATTTAAGGTGCAGGAAGATGCATGTTGAATACATCATCGCCGTCATTCCTTATCGATGTATGATGCATTTCAGGAGATTCTTCCCAGAACAAGAAAATTTTTACAAATTTAGTTGTCACAGCGAGATCCTAAAAATTACGTTGTTACATTTTTGTTTGGCATGTTAGAGAGAATTATTAGTTTCCTTTTCTATTGTTCGCTTCTGTGCATAGCCGATCTTGCCAACAGGGAGGAATGGAAACATTTGGTGAAGAAATCATCTGTGGCACCCCCACGAGCAGCACGCTTAAGGGATAGGTGAAGGTGAAGGGGTGTATAGCCACACAACTTACATGTAAAGTGCTCCCTGTTTTTGTTCTTTCCTTGCCCATAGCCACCACTGCTTCAAAACACATGTGCATACTGCCAAAAGTATAGTATTTTCAGACATAGTAGTGAAGATTTTTTAGTACATGTATTTACATCGGTCAAAGTAATTTGAAATTAGTACAGGACGTAGAGAGATGGCGATTTTTATCATTCCATATAAAGCAAGTTTGCCCAGTTTTGGTCTGTTTGAGCATAGCAAATAGTGGTGATGATATGCATTTTTTTTCTGTTTGATGATGTTTATTATTTTTTTATTTGAATATCTCTGAGCCTCCATCTCATTCCCTTATAACTGTTTTATAATCTATTTGGCTATTTCAGAGTATGTGTGATATGTCTTGCAGAATCACATCCTCTCCTCAGGGAAAAGAAGAGGGTGACTCAAGTCAGCTTTCAGGGAAATGGATGGAGTAGACTGGATAACAAATTTTCAGGGAAAGCAAAGAGGGTAAAATTTACTCACTGCAACACTAAAAATGAGGGATTCTGTAATCATTACTTGATTGAAGATAGTATATCATTAATTGAAATTTGTTCTCCTCTTTGCACACAAGAATTTAAAGAAAACAAAATTACAAACAAAACAAAACAAACCTTGACTAGTTGAAAGGTGCAAAACTTGAGATGCCAGTCTGATAAATTTTTTCATGTTGGAGCATATGGTCTAGAAACACTGAAATCAAGGGAAGTCTCTTGTCTTTCACAAGAGTTGACCATAATTGTCTTTGTAGTATTGAAATGATACTCACAGCTGCAGTGATTGAAAAGTTTATGCCATTCTGAATTTGCCTTGATTTATCAGGATTTTTATTTGCTCAAGCTCTGTCTTATATCGGGGAATGTGTCAGATCACACATTTAATATTGAAACACAGCCTTCTCATGTTTTAAAATGATTTAGTGACAGTGTACAAAGAAACTTAAATTAGCTGTAGATATTGGTAAATGAAAATACATGTATCATGCCTGACAGTACATGTTGATATACATGGAGATACAAAAATCATGCCTGTTGATTAAGAGCTGGGTATTAGGTTTTGAAATTTTGCAATCATTTTTTAGTAATGTTAATTTACAATGAGATAGGCCCTCAATAGTTACATAATTCATGCCTGTAATATGTAATACAGTGATCTCCACCCAAGAACTCAGTCACCGGGAAACAAAAAAAGTGGGTTCTTAGGGGGATTGAAATATGCATTTCATCTGATCACTATCTTGACTGCAACAATTAGTTAAAGATTTATCTATGTGAGTAAGAACAGTTTTTTTCTATTGTATTCGTGTGCTCTTTATAATTAACAGTTTCTGACGTGTAATTTCAGTAGTAATATCCATCTTCTTTTCAAAAGTGGAGTGAGTTTCCATGTGATGATATCATTGTTCAATGAGAGCATAATAATATGGGTAAGTTATACGGTGAACTGCATTGTCACCCTATATTTAAAATTAGCCAGATACCCAAAGTCCAGTGTGAAAGAAACTAAGAGGTGGTTATAGGGTAGTCCGTGTATGGCTTTATTATGCAGTCAAGATGTCCTCATCTCACTGTTCCCTCCACTCCCTCTCCATTTCACTACATGCCCAGTGCTGTGCATTTGTTGCGAGTGGCAATCTAATGTGACATTATACCATGAGTACTCGTGTATCTTGACCTGACACTGGATTCTAAGGCAGATTTTTTTTTTTTTTATTCTTGAATGACTAATGAGGCATTATTTTAATTAATTTATTACAGGATTATTTCCCTTTATACAGAAATCACGCAATAGCTCCCGAACTTTGCGTTTGTCTTAAATTCAAGCCCTCTCATATAATTCGATTGCTAGCCCTAATAAGGACTGCCTTGAAAGAAGTAATGTTAAGAAAAGTAGAGGTAAAATGGTGTTAGTTTTAGCCCTGGAAAGGACAATGCTGTAGTCCTAAAAAGGGCAGTTGAGTAAGTTTTACCCCTGAAAAGGGCTATTAATAAAAGTTTTAACTCTGAAAACAGTTAAAGGAAGCCATCACATAGTCTGTGAGGGTGTCTATATAAGCGAGTCAAATGCAAGTGAAAAAAAACTAGCACGATGTAAAATTTGGCCTATCCCATCACAGGATCATAACACCCATGCAGCGCTCTATTAAAGTGTAACCTACAGACTTCGTAATACATAACTTCGTAATACATGCAATATGTGTAGTATATTTACACGTATACCTGTACTGTAGGCTCTGCCAGGATGCTTGATTATTGATTGATTGCTCGGCACCGTTGGCCCTGGTATACTGTTCACACCCCCCCCCCCCTCTCCCCCATGACCACATTACCTACTTACGCTGCGTAGGGGGCACAATACATTGTCCAACCCCTCTCGCCCCATCCGCAGCGCTGTCTCCTATGTTTTCAAACTGCCGGCAGTCCGCATTGGTGGATGACAATAGCCGATTTTTACCTTTGTGGTGGCGCTGACTGATTCAATTTAAAGGAAACTCACGGCGATCGCTTTGAGTTATGCGAGAGACATTTAATAGACACAAAGAGGAAAAAAAAAATGTATTGTTTCATTTTTATTCGATTTATTAGAAATTCGTTTAATCAGAGTTCAGTTTGAGTGGACTCTACTGTATTATTCGCTAGGTGAAGTAGTACATGTTTTGACGTGGCATGCCAAAATATTTCAGCTGTCATTCATGTTTGTAAATACACTGTTTCTGAGTGTCATAATTGTACTCATCTAGGTTGCATAAGTTGATAATGTGTGCCAAGATTGAATAAATTTGGGTGGAGGGGTTCCAGAAAATGAGGTTTTGAGGTCAAAATTTTAATACCAGGTTTTTGCTATTTTTGACACTTTCTGCATTTCTGATATGAAAAGAATAATGTTTATGGATAGAGACATCTGCTTATGCCACAAAATGGCACCAACAGGGCACCACTAGGAGACTAGATGTAAGCATGAAAATTTAATTGCGATTTTTCAAAATGTATGTTTTGTTCGCTTTTTCTCCTAAGGCTTTTTTTTATTTCTGAACCAGTTCTCAGATTTTGAATATATATCCCCCATAGTATGTGTTTTAATAAAATGCATACATGTTTCTGGATTTTGATCATGTTTTTAGGGAAAAATAGATAATTGGTGGAAATTCAGAAATATACAACATCCATCAATATACATGGTTGGAAAATGTATGACAGACATCCCATGACCTATAGACAAAAAAACAAATGCATATATACTGTGCATTATCTTTTATACAGAATATTTCATTCATGTACAAAATTTTAAACAATTACATTAAATACACTAGGAGGTTTGGGCTTTTGACAATATATATAACTAATTTTCAAGCGCAAAATCCAATATGGCAGCATTGTCATGACAACCGGACACAAAACAAACATATTTTCTATACTTTTCCTCTAATTTGAACATGCTGAACCTGAATTTGAAGCTTAGAAAATCAGTAGTTCAGCCATTTAAAAGAATCATTCTCAGGACCCCCTCCCCCCCTCCCACATACACACACACACACACAACAGAAATATTCCCAGAAATATAATCATTTTAACAGTTATAGTCTCCAGTTATTGGTTCCAGTTTTAATTTTAAAAAAAAAGAGAAGTATTTTGAAACCATTTTTTGTCCTGTTTTCTGTCTCAGGGAGCTCAGTGGCTGGAAGGCAGTGCCCCTCTCTGTACTGTGATGTGCAATGATGGGAGTACATATACTCTTCACTGTTGTATAAGAGGTCAGCTTATTGAGGTGAATGAAAGCTTGCTTACACAACCAGACCGTCTCACAAAAAAGGTATATGGTGTTTAAATAAAAATGGCTTTTGCATGTAAAAGAATAAAACAAAATAGGGTTATTTGTTTTAGTACTGAGCCTGAAGTGATCAGACTATAGGGCTATGGCGTAATACTACAGTCTCACTGGAAAAGACTGGGAAATAGTTGAGACACATTAAATTGTTGTAGTTTTGTGGATGGATGATCACTGATGGCATAGTTAACAATTATTATGCAAGAGTTGGCATGATGACTTGGGTAAACTTTTTATCTCAGAAACAAAAAGACTAATCAGGTCAATATATTATCAGTGTATGGAAATCCTGAAATGTTTGTCCTGAAAATTAACTAATTTAAATAGGAGCTCCAATCTTCTGCAGTGAATTTTAAAGTGTTATTTCTCCTGTTATGCACTTGTCTTCTCATTCAGCTACACAAATTATTGTTTATATGAACATTGAATCAGTTTAATGTAATGATGGGCACAGAAGGGACTGTTCAAACTGATTTCATTATTGATTATTCCATGAATACATTGTATTTTTTATGTACTTGATATCGCTGGCTTGCTGTTAAGTGTTTTTTTTACGATCTCTATATATTTAAGCAATTGACAATAATAGTTTGGTTTTTTTTTGCTCTGCTACATTATTTTACTGCGTGACCCTGCCCTTTTTCTTGAGGAATCAGAGAAGTAGACGAAGTTAATATTTATCAGCATAATGTAAATATGTGTCGTACATTTGTTGTGATCAACATTTAAGGATCAGTGCTGGTGTACATACTATATATCTTTTGTCACATGCAGAGTCATTAGCTGACAGTGACACAGTACTTGAGTAGGGCGAAGTATGAATTTAAATGGTAGATTGATATGGCAGCTTGTGAAACAAACACCACAACCGTTTTTTTTTTTTTTTCATTTCTTTACGTCTGTATATTCACAGCCAAGTGGTGAGGGCTATATTGCAGTGATGCTGCCTGGTCTGAAAGGATTTGATCGAGAGATGCAACACTTGAAATCAGAGGATCAGTATAGAGAGACTTTAACTGAGAGATCCTTATCTTCAGAGCATTCCTGATAGTGATTTGCTATGTGATACATCCTGAAGCCAGATTGTCACGTGCTATCATTTAGCACAAGACTCTATGGCTATACCATCTTTCTCATTATCACTTTCTAAGGCCTTTTGTCATGTTGTAATAATTTATCTAATCGCACATTTTTTTTGTTGGACAAATAACCTTGGTATGTATTTTCAAAATTTCCTGAATTAAGTATATGGAAAATGAGAAAGGCTTTCACAGACCTGCCTACCTTCCCGCCTTACGCGGGATCATCCCGCATTTCGACTCAGTATTCCGCCATCCTGCGCTGTGAATAAAAATTCCCGCATTCAGACGAATTCGGATATTTCATACTATTTTTTGTGCATTTCATGCTTTGGCATCATTCTGAATGTGGCTGGAGTATAGTTTTCACTCACAGTCCAGCAAGACATTGCGTTCTCCTGTTTGTTGCTATGGGCAGTGGTCCTGCCTACCGCCATTACCAAGGCCTGTGTCTGACAATAGGCCAACAGTACATGATGTAGCCCAGTCAGGGGACGCAGTGGCTCTGTGGTATGGCGTCTGCTCACGGAGCAAACGGGCCGGGATCGACTCGCGGGTTCTGCAT
>JBCEWB010084472.1:0-12706 GCA_039654565.1 Peronia peronii
TTCACCTTACAAACTGACCACAGGCCTCTAAAGTTCTTAAACGCTTCTAAGTTTGAGAGCCCTAGAATAATGCGTTGGGCATTTTATTTGCGAAGTTTCTCTTTTAATGTTGAGCACATCAAAGGGTCTGAGAATGTTGGTGCCGACTTTCTGAGTCGTATAAGTTGATTCTGACCTGAGGGGATTTAGCCCATGTAAGTGTGGATTATGTATATAGATGTATTTGATGTCATTGATGACATGTATCATCACAGTTGGTTGAAGTGTATAGTTACTTAATTCACTGGTTTGAGTGCTGTGTTTGGAGCTCCTGGGAGCACTCCACAGCTGGAGACTGAAGGGTTCTTGTGAAAAGGCAAGGACATGCTCGCGGGTGACATACCAGGAGCACACCAATGGGTTACCCTGTTTTCGAGACAAACCTAGCTGGGAGGTTTGTGGATGAGTTACTTGAGGCCTCTACCCTCATCAGACTCCAGGACGGCACCCCCCATTCTCCTCTACTGAAGCTGTGGTGGGGAGAGTCGTCCCGATCAAACGTTGATCTCGGCGGACCTGAAGTCGGCAGCGGTCCTCCAAGTGCTTGATGATATTGGCAGTGACCACAAGCCGATTTTAGTCCATATCCAGGCACCCTCTTTAGATAGATCCAAGAAGAGAGCCCGCTGGACCTATCTCAAAGCAGACTAGGACAAGCACAGTGCTTACGGCATAAATCAAAATGTTGTCCCAAAAGACGAAGAGGAGTCATTGGGGGAATCTGTGTCAAAACTTAGATGTTCAGGGCAGGGGAGGTCAAGAGTGGACATTCTTCTCCCACCTCAGTTGATTCCGCCATCCAACTGATCTAGAACCAATTCGATTGGCCCATGGGCTTGGTCCACCAACCATGCTCATGTGAATCTGCTAAACAGGCATTATGCAAACATTGGCAAAGCTTGTAAGCGTCCCAAGTTGGATCGAGCGTTGCTAAAGGTGAGATGGTCTGAGGAGAAATGACAGGCCGAGGTGGCAGAGGATTGTATGCAACAGTTCTCTGCCGCTGGGCTGTCCCATGCTCTTTGGAGCTGCAAGGCAAAACAGTCGCCCGGGGCAGACGAGATTAGCAGTGAGATGCTACAACAGCCGTCACCCCTGGGACATACTACACTTTTGAAATTCATCAAAAGATCGTGGGAAACAGGGTGGCTCTCAGTCAGCTGGAAGAAAGCTATTATCGTTCCTGTCCTTAAGAGTGGCAAGGATCCTGCTCTGGCCTTGAGCTATCAGCCGATTTCATTGTTATCCAGTCCAAGCAAGGTCGTCAAGAGTGGTTAACAACAGATTAGCTAACCTTCTAGAACGAACAGGGGGACTGGGTAAAGTACAAGCTGAATTCAGGAAAGATAAGCAGGCCAGTGACCAGCCATCCTGACTGACCACTGACATTATAAATGGCTTTCATGAATGTCAACACATGCTAGCAGTTTTCATTGACCTCAAAGAGGCTTATGATTGGATTTGAAGATCGGGCCTGCTGCTGAAGCTTCAGAGGCTGAAGATTCGTGGTTGAATGTACAATAGCTTCCTCACCATCAGAACAATTAAGATTAGGTTCTGAAGAAACCTTTCCGGAGAGTGGACTGCGCACAAGGGGCTCCCCCAGGGGTCAGCCCCAAGCTCTGCTCTGTTTCTGGCCTTTATCAGTGACCTAGAGACAGTCCTGAAAACCAAGGCTGCCCTTTTTGCAGACGACATAGCCACCTAATTGCTTCTCTAACCAAGAGAGTACAGCAGACACTCTAGTCTATAGCCTGCTATGCTAGCCTATGGAAAATAGTCATCAACACTGACAAAACAGTTTCCCAGCGTTTTACCTATAGTGCCCCGGAAAGAAGGCGCAGATAAATTTGACCATGAACAGGATCCAGAAAAAAGGACCATATAACCCCAAATACCTGGTAGTAATGTTGGACTCCATGCTGACCCTCGTGAGCATGCTGATGATATTGCCAAGCAGATGAAAGCCCACTATAATCACCTTGAAAAGCTGGGGAGTTGTAGGTGCGGGGCATCCATGACTCGCTGAGGCAACTGTACGTTGGATATGTCCAACCCATGGCTGACTACACTTGGCAGTCCAAGGGATTGTCAGTAGGAGGTCATTGAGGAAGTTGGATCAAGTCCAAAATAGCGCCCTGTGCCTGATTACTGCAGCAATCATGAGCACTCCTATATCAGCACTCAAAATAGCTACAATGTTGAACCTCTGGACCTGCGGTGAGAGAGGTGTATCCTAAATGAGTTTGAATGCATCGTCAGATTACAAGACGACGATCTGGCACTGTGAGCCGCCATGATGGCCGTACCACAACTACTATCTTGCTGAAATGTCCTAAACTGGCCCGGCCAAGACATTGGCTCTTGGGTCCTAACCCAGTGATGGGCCAGTGCCTGAATGGGTCGGTGGAAGAATTCAAAGATACTCTGAGATTTTTCTGCCGCACCACATGCACTTGCACCTGAGTATGTGATACTGTCCCTATCAGTGATATAATCCCAGATTAGGGGATTTGCCAGCACTAGACGGGTAATCTATCCCTGACTGATTTGGGATCTAATTATCCCCTCAAATGGCCGCCGCCCGCAGAGAATGATGTAACTCAGCTCAACTTCGGACTACCATTTATGTTGACCTAGGACAATACAACCTGGACACTGACTTTTTATTATTACTCCACATTGCTTCATCCCTATGGGAGTCGCTACCATTAGCATTTCCATTCACTACATCAAAACTACACATGCAAGCTGTTGAGAGTTAGGCCTTCACAGCCATTTGGGATTCGTGTCACAATGATTTCATTAATTTTGTCCTTTATGAGATACATGTATGCGATTTTTGTTTGTTGCTACTTGTTTTGGGTCCATTAGTTACCCATCAAAATGGTTCTGTGGTAGATGCGTATGGAGTACAGTTGAATCTAAACTCCTGCAGAAAATAAATAACATTCAGTATTAGGAGGCTGAATTTTTTTTCCACTGGTTTTTATTTTTCAGGAGAAGCCAGAAACATTGCGATACATGACTGCTGGCCTTTGCCTTAGAAGACTGAAAACAATGTGCAACTATGTGAAATGCACAGGCCTGTGGCTGACACAAACAGTTTTAACTTCAGAATCATCCTGCTGCTGGCTGCAAAATATTGAAAAAAATATGAACACTTTTTTTTATGATCAGTGTAGGGAGAAAATCTCGAGTTATATAAGTGAAACATGATACCAATATAAAGACAAACAATGGCCAAGCATTTCTTTTTTCTTTTGTAAACTTTAATGTTTTTTTTCTAGGATATCTGTACTCACTTTTGTAGAGAAAGTTGAAAATAGCATTTTACTTTGAGATCTAAAACGGGTGCTCTATTTTAGATGGGGGTGTTATATTTGAAAGCAGGCTCAACTTATTTTAAGTGGTTAGTAGGGATCTAGAGTGGCAGCAGGATAACTATATGTCCATCACACTCTAGTTATATTATGTTACTTGTTGTGTGTTTTACATTATTTGATGTGCTAATTATAATTTCCCATGAAATGGAGACATGACGATTGCATTCCAAGTAAATTTATAGAATTCTCTTTTTTTTTTTTTTTTTTTTTTTTTTGATAGGTCATTTTTATTGTGTTTTGGTAGATTAGAATAGGACCCATATGAGATATGAGAATATAATAGAGAGCATTTGACTGTGGAGGCAATCAACAAATTTCTTTTGAGAAGATCATCAGGCTGCAAGGAGAATTTAAAAATAAGGTAAGACCAGATGTTTTTCTATAAATACAATATGCCAAAGTAAAATTAAGTTAATTGAGTGGTTTAACCACCCAATACTCTCAACTCCGAGCCTTTTTTTTTTTTTTTTACTATTAACTCTTTTCCGGCGTATTACGATCTATTGGCAGATCTTGAACCTTTATAGATGTATTCCCAATCTATCAATAAATCGGTCCCATCTCAAATTTTGTGTTTCAATGTTTGGATTCCTGCTTAATATGTTTTTGTTGGAGGATTCCATTTTTTTTATTTTCTAGGCAATGCTCATTCAATTTGCTTTCAGTTGACTGTGCCAGCTTATAGAGATACTTTGTGATCAAAACAATTTTGTATCTGTTACTGCCTACTAAGAACATGTGACCTAAAATTAATTACGTCTGATCCCCAAAATGTTAACGTCTGAAAAGAGTTAAAGAATTGTGTTTAGTTAAGACTATCATTGCTGTTCCCCTTACAAATAGTTCACTCTATCAGGCTACTTCTTGCCCACAATCTCACCACACAAGGTAAGAATACCATGTGAACTGTATTATATGCTATGAAGTAAACAAATTAATTCAAAGGCCGGAGTGTAAAGGGACCTAGAGATCCCACAGCAGACAGGAACATATCACACAATATATCACAGAACATGATGTTTTGAGTAAGTTGTGCAGGCTGAGGGAGGGACAGGACACACAACCTCCACTATAAAATTTTCAAAAAGAAAACTACTAGCGCCAAGTAAATAGAAATGAACAGGGCTAGGCAAGGGAACAGCAAGGACTAAAAACAACCATCACAAGAAAAACATAACAGTCGCATTTATAGAAAAAAAAAAAAAGTAAATAAAATAACAGCTTAACTCATGGGTAGAAGAAAGGACAGGACAAAGCTGTGATCCATGAAAAATGTTGCTGCTGCATTTTTTTATACTTGTTGTATGATCACAGCACTTTTCACTATTGTTTTTTTTTACATTTTTCAGCGTTTTAAACATTTTTTTAAAAGGGAAATTGGGGCTGATCTGTAACTGGCAAAAAATATTTATGTTATATATGCAAATTTCTATTATTATGTTCATTGATAAATGACTGAGACAAAAGCGTTTTTTGCACGGAGAGAAATGAGAATGTAATAGACTAGACTAACTGTTACGATCGGTGTAGTCAGGGACATTGCCATGAGCAGTGGTCCTATCTGTTGGTAATGCCGGTGTCTGTAGGCGCTTACAGCATGAAGGCCTATGATGACATAATGTTTTAAACAGTATGAGTCATATTAACCCTGCCTATCCCATCCGTTTGATGATGAGTGGTCACTCGTGAGCACCCATCCTTCATGATCCACAGTGTCTTCGCTTGATTAGTGATAGATTTTGCTGTTCTCTTCTGGACCTAGATCTGCTCGCAACATAATGACAGTCCAAGTGTCCCATCTACCCACTGCCCCTCTCCTTTTTTTAAATATCATTTCAACGGCCTTGCACGTTGCTCACCATGATTACCCGACTCGATGTTGTTTTTTTGCTTTTATCCACATTATTTGTGGCATTTTTCTGCATTTCTGGTGGCATTTTGTGCGTGTTTTTTTTTTTTTGAAAAAAAAAAAAGACATTTTACAAGGATCATAGATAAAGGAAGCAAAGAGAAGTGTGTAATTAGTCGTCCACACAAGTGTCGGTTTCCCCTCAACATTTTATTGGCTTTCTTGATACATCTAGTAATTATTCTCCATTATTGTCATCTCCTCATGTGCATCTCGCCCCCAAGCTGTCGGACAAAATGTTATCTCTTGATTGTGCATTTATAAAACATATTGATTGAGGTACATGTATGACCATTAATATGAGAATCAAAAGTAACCTTAGGTCTATGCATCATGAAATAAATGCATTTGCGTGACTTTGTTGTAATGATGAAGTTTGAGTATAGTACAGGTAGGAGAGAGCACGCGATTTGTATGACTTCTGGCCTGAGACTATAATTTAATGTTACGGAGATGTCAAATTTCCTACTTTAATAGAAGAACACACAGTATGGCTATTATACATTTTTTATTTTGTCTCTTATCTCCTTTTTATTTCTTTTTTTTTTTTAAAATAATAAACATTTTAAAATCGACGTTAATTTTGCAAATTATTCCAAATGCATTGTGCAAAAGATGGACCGTGAGTCGTGAGGGCATTTTTCTACTCTTTCACGGAAACAAATTGACGATTCTGATGTGAACAGACTCCTTATTTTTGTTGTTGAGGTGGGAGGGGAGGGGGGGGGAGAGAGAATAATGAATTTATTTCTAGATCTAAAGTAAATATATGGTACATTACTATCATCTAAAGTGTCTGTGACTATGGTAACTTGACAAGCAAGCACATAACTCCAACTATTTAAATAATAATAATAGCCTTAACGGTAATGACTTTGTGCAACTTGGGCAGTAAACTAGAGGGATTTCATTAGACCTGAAGGCATAAAGAATCTGAGTTGTTTTTGTTTGTTTGTTTGTTTTCTACACACTGGCCAAAACAAGCCAACAAATTAAAATACTGATAATTAAGTAAACAGAACGACAATAAATAAAACAGGCCTATACCTGCACATGTTAGTTAATTCCCGACAGAGACCAAGGCTAGGTAAGAAAAGGCCAAAGAAGCTGGCAGGCCTAGATCTAGATCAAAATCTAAACCCATTCTTTGATCGAACTTGCTCTTGTTCATAGAGTTTGTATGTTCTCGAGGCACTACTGGATTACCAGTTTATAGATAGATCTAGATTTAAGACAGGTTTTAACAAACATACGAACGGTTTACATAAACCGCACGAGACATATGGACTTCTCCATCCATCACTTGCCGCTCATTTAGACGGGCCTTTACACAGCAGTGGATCCGCTTGTCCACAAGGCTGATTATACCACTGTGTATCCACTGCACGACTGGTTACACAAAGGAAAGACCAAGACACGAGGCACGAGACAACTCGGTGGGGGAGGGGGGGGGGGGGGGGAGCACAAAGGAAAGAACAGATGCGCGCAGGTAGATACTGTACACTGTAGTAAAATATAGGTCAGCGGGACAAAGGGTGGGCCGGGGCGCGAGTGACCAAAGAAAGGTGAACCGCGTGGGAAGATAGGCAGAGCCAAAGAGGGACGAGGGATTGATGGAAGAAAAACAGTTGAAAAGGGGGGAGGGTGGGGAGGGAAGGAGGAGGAGAAAATGTACAGGGGTAGATAGAGCCCTACACTAGGAGGTTGAAAAGCTCACCCAAACCGTAATGGACCCCGAGGGGAGGATAACGAGGCAGAGTAAAACACGGACGACGCCATTCGTCAACTTGTCCATTCCTCCAGCAGTACCAAAGACCAAAATAAATGGGAGAGAAAAATCAAAGAGATGGAGAGAGTTCAGGCTGAGATAATCTTAGCACTTAAAGATTGAAAAGCCTAATAAAAGAGATGGAGAGAGGGGGGCGCAGTGGCTCTTTGGTCTAGCGTCTGCTTCAGGGTGAAAACAACTCACGTTGGTGAGGTCGCAGGTTCTGGCCGCGCTCGACTGGCGGGTCATCTCATTGGGGGATGGAAGGATACGAATAGTCTATCGAAAAACCTGCATTTTTTTAGTGACTCAATTGATCGACTCGCGGGTCCTGCATCGGGGGATGGAAGATCGAAAACCCGCATTTTTTTCATTGACTCCCCTGCCTTCCTCTGGGTAAGGAAGCCAGTCGTCTGGCCTTCTCGGTTAAGGGCGAACATATTTCGGAGATCCCGTGTGTACGTTATGCACGTTAAAGAACCTCTGCCAGTTCAAAATCGATGAAAGAGTGCCGCTGTCGGGGCATAATTTCCAAATTTCTACCCACAAAAATTCTTTAAAAAACTGAAACAATCCTACTGTCTCAGTATTGAAAGACTTTAACAAATAAAGAGATGGAGAGAAAAACGGAAAGCGAAAGAACGTACGCGCAAATAACGAGCGCTAAAGTCACATGAAAAAAAACAAACAAAAACCACGCCACAACGCCGACAACAGGGCTTCGAAATAGGGCAAACAAATCTATTCGCGGAAATAACTAAAACCCAAAAAATAATACAAGGGGAGAGTGTGAATGGGATACAGAGAGATAACAAACAAGGTGTGGGTGGAGACAAACAGGACAGAGAAAACCACACATAAACCTAGTACAAGTAAAAAGGCATGACCATAGGAAACAAGTAGCAGCAGTAAAACGCATGCCTTTTTATGTGTGAGTGGGCCAGTCACTGAAACCCTGCAGAAATACACAACATAACAAACAGCCCACCGAAAGGATACAGGGTGTTCCACAAAACAGGGGCAAGGACAAAACAGTAACGCTACACATTACAAAGCGCAGTGGAGACACGGTCGATTCACGTCGGCGACCCGCTGTCAGAGAGAGGGAGAGCGAACGAGACGCGAACGAAAAAAAAAAAAAGGGGGGGGGGGGGAGGGGGATGGGAAATCGCGCGCGGGGCACAACACGAAACAAAGGGAGAGGAGAGGCAGACGCGCAGGGCAAGAAAAGAGAACCGCACGCAAACCGAAACAAGAGAGAAGAACCCGAGGAAAAGTTGCGCTCAAGCGACCAGTCCTAAAAAAAAAGGCTAGGGAAGGGCAAGCTAGAGATGTATAAGAATAGAGAAAAAATTGGACAAGACGTGAAGGAAGACCTAAATAAGCTGGCGGAAGAGACGAGACAATTTAGATAAACGGTAAGAGAACTGAAGCAATGGACAGTGAACTACGACTACGAGGGCTGACTCGTGGAAAGAATGATAACGAGAGTAGTGGAGAGAGAACAGGCATTGATAAGAAAGGAATTAATCTATTCAACCTAGTAACAGGATAGGTGGACAGAATCTTTAAAAATTAGCTACAGAGGAAGAGGAGAGGGTGAAGGAACGGAAACCATCAGAGGCCCACAGGAGAAAGAACAAGTAAAAACAACGACTACAAAATACCGTGGCTAGATAAAATATTAGATAGCCGTAGATAAAAAGTATAGGATGTAGAAACAACGGGAGGAGAACAATAATTTATAGTCTGCATCCAGGAAGGTTGGGGGGGGGGCGGGGGGGAGTTACTGACAGCAGTACACAGAGGTGTAACTATGTAGAACCACGGGGAAAACATGAGTTAGGGTTAGGGTTAATGAACTGCCAAAACCCGCTCTGGAGAGTTGATACTAAAGACAGAGGAGGGAAATTATTAGAAGAGTTAATTCAGGAAGAAGGATCTGATAGTGCTAAACAGGGAAACCATCACAAGAAAAGGGAACGAGACAAATAGGGACTTAACACTTGCAATCTGGGGAATAGGAAGAGCAGAGTGGTACACAATCAAAGATACAACATCTGACCAGCGGCCTATAGTCAGCAAACCACTAGCAGACTATAGAAATATAATGACGGTAGGAGAAAAAAGAGTAACTCTGTACAAATGTATACGGATAAAAAAAAACAAAAAAGGCACAAGTATAGTGAAATAGCAAAGCGAACAGAAGGGATGAAGAAGTGGAAACTAAATAATGCACATTGAGGAACTTAACTAAAACCATGATAGACGCGGCTGATAGGAGCACAGCAGGAAGAGATAAAAGACAAGGAGAGCCGCAGAAAGTTTTAAAAAAAAGGATGCAAAATGCAGCCATATACATGTAGCGGGATTTTATCACCTTCGCTGTTCACAATTTTAATAGACGATTTGGACCACGAAGTAGAAAGAGTTAATTAGCCTTTCGCACCTTGCCGACGACTCAGTCATGTGGACAACAGTAGAGCCCAACAGAACTTATAACGCCATATATAAATTTCAGTTCCAGGGTATATTTAGAGAAGTGATACACTTCAGTCTAATAAAAATCTCCCGAAACAGGAACCATTAATTCGTGAACGCAAAAAGGAGTGAACAGAAATGCATGTGTTAGGAAATAATCTGCAAAAAAATTAAGTAAGAAAGAAACATTGACAATAAAGACGGTAGCAGGGGAGAGGGAAGAGGAGAATAAAGGAATTAAAAGAGAAATCATTAACATGCTACACGGAAAACACACACAGACACATAAGAAGGAAAGACAGAGATAGAAGTGTACTTCCCAGAAATAAAACAAAGCTATAGAAAACAGGCTAAACAACAAGGCATCCGTCTATGAGGCATCCGTCTAAACAGCCATAGAAATCTCTAGGCAGATGGAATTTAAGAACCTTACCATCCTAGCGTACTTTCTGACCAGCATAAGAAGAATAGCAAGAAGAAAACAGAGATGGAAGATATAAAAGAAATATAGAGGATGGCTACAGCACTAAATAAACAATACAGAAAGATAACAGTAGTATGGGTAACAGCACATGTAGATAATAATGGAAAAGCAGTCGCGGATAGGTTTTAGCTGAAAATGGTACCCAAAGACATAGGATAGATATTGACGCCGGCCTCAGTAAATGAGAAGTAAAGAGTAGGAAAACGGAGAAAATGCAGAAAGAATGGCAAACCGGATGGGAAAGAGACAAAAAAGAGTTAGTACACGAGTTCTACCCAAAAACCACATTAAGATCACAATTTTTTTTTTTGGGGTGGGGGCAGAAACAACAACCTAACACGGGAGATAGTCAGAGGAAGAATAGACGCTCCATTATTACACCAGACGAAATCATATGTCGAACCTGCAGTCGAAGCAACACAGTGGTCCACATAATGTTAGGATGTCCGACACAAGGAACAACCAAGGAAGAACTACTGAAATTAATGTCCTTCCATCCCTCGATGGAGGGCCCGCGGGTCAATCCCTGCCTGTTTTCTCCGTGAGCAGACGCCATACCACAGAGCCACTGCGTCCCCCCTCCCATTGTGTCAGAGATCCCAATTGTTGATATAGCAGTACACAAGGGTCCGCGCTTTCGCGTAGAAGGCGCTGCGGGCGAGCAGGAAAGCCAGGCCATACCACGTTGAAAATGGCCATACCAGGAACGCTATCCCGATATGGCATCGCCCCGCCGGGGCACGCCGAAAGGGACCGAACCATAAACTGGAAAAGGGACGCTATCTTCGGTCGGTGGATCATCCCTAGCACTCTAGGCTATGCTGTCTCGCGCGTTCAAGCCACTGCCAACACACTCGCTCGGTGACCACCGAGGAGAACGGAGCACGCGGATAGCTCTCGCTACCCAGGCCTAGGCTCTAAAAAGAGCCCCGTGTGTTCTCTAAAAGGCGTGATGTGTTTTTAATCCAAGGATAGGGTTTCTTGTATACGGTACTGGATCTAGATCTAGCTCTAGTTTGTTTTTCTATCTCGTTAGTTTAGAATAGGGCCCAAACGTAGTCAGATTAGCGTGGATAAGCTCGTGAGGGCCAAAGTAAAAAATGTAAACAATTCAAGAGGATCGTCAAGCAGAGAGATTTCAGAAAGCAAGGTAAGACAAAAGACTGCTTTTTTTTTTTTTCGTTACTAATGAAAGCAACAGTAAAGAGTAAATAAAACCAGTGTTTTGAAACTCAGTCCATTCCCCTCAAACTTGGAGCCAAAAATATTAGACTAGACTAGATTCTAGAATCTAGATCAACAGATCTAGATCTAGATATCGACAATTATTTGGAAACACGAAATTTACAGGAGCCTACATAGTACAGAGCCACGCACAATGGCTAGATTTAAACAAGGCTGTAGAGTTTCTTCGAAATCTAGATCTAGATTTAGATACAAATTAGGAACGAGGAAAGGTAAGACCAGAAGAAAACACGTGGGTAGAAGGGAGGGGGAACGTGCGGTAAGAGGGAGGAAGGAGTGAAAAAACAAAAACAAGGCACAACCGCCATGGATGGGATAAGAAGAGCACATGGGCCAAACAGTGAGATAACCAGCATGATGTAGATCTAGGCCCTGGGGGAGGGGAAGGGGGGGGGGGCAGATAAAAGAAGACCAAGTTGGGAGAGGAGACCCCCCAATTTTCCCTGAGCCTGCAGGTGTGTAGCATGTCAAGGCATGGTTGGGCAGGGAACATCTATAACAATCAACAATCCACCAAGAGTTAGTTGAGAATGAATGTGTGTAATGTGTAAAGTACCTGGCAGTGGGGAGGAAAGCCACTCTCCTTCCACCATTCTCCATGTGGACAGGTAATATTCAGATGTAAATATTTTTATTTATAATTTCATTTTTTTTTCTCTTTTTGTCCCAGCTCTTAACTAGGGGAAGGCACACAAACTGTTGAAACAGTAAAGGCGACAAGCCTTATTTTACATTTTAGGCTTATTTTATATGTTTGCTCCTCAGGGTCATGTAGGTCTGGGTGAGATCTGTAAACTCAAACTGAATGCCAACCATTGCCACAGCCCGACATGATTCCACAAAAGCTGAGTATGAAGAAAGAGAAATGAGGGGACAAAGGAAGACAGAGTAGAAGAGAAATGAAAAACAATGTATATGGTAGATAGTACACCTGAAGGAAGGCAAACACGGAGTATGCGTTCTATGAAACCCACCTAAACAAAATGACAAAAGCAGAATCAATCGGAGAAAAAATTAAATAGACTCTACGGGAAAGAACACGCATGCGCAAAGTCCAAGTTGCAAACACAAAAAGCATGCCGGTCAAAACCACTGCAGAGGTGACAAAGAAAAACTAGAAATAAAAATCAGAGACAAATGGGTGAGGGCGAAATAGCCAGCGCAATCAACCCCACCATGCCACAAATAAAGCTGTGCACCCGTCTGTGCCCTCATGGTATAACTGTGTATATATAATGTTATTGGTTGTTTTTCTTAAGCCTTTCAATCCATAGATGTAGGATTATCTCGGCTTTTAGAAGTTGTCAATTTTTGCAGAGAAATTTTGTGGGTAGAAATTTGGAAATTTTGCCCAGACAGCGGCACGCAGCCTACTCTTTCATCGATTTTGAACT